>JAWRVF010001957.1:0-31483 GCA_036785485.1 Physcomitrellopsis africana | reverse complement strand
TTTTTGCTTCAATTGATATGATATCCTAGGATTTATGGGCAAATTTGAAGGCGGGTTTTTAAAGGCAGAATATGGCAAGATTAATAAAGTATGTTTTTATGTAAATTCTTCAGTTTTATGAACTTCATGAATCTCATCTTGCACTTAAGAAACGAGAGGCACAAAAGACCTAGTGTTTCTTAGGGCAAAGACTCTCACCACGACAACGTTTATGATCAGAATCATCACACCAAATGCACCTCATGACATATCCCCTCTGTCCTCTAGAAGTTTGAGAGATACTTGGCTTTGTACTTCTTTTTAAAGCACTCATCTCCACTTTCAGCTCCTTCAATCCCTTCACCAATTCCTCTAGAGTGTCCTCATCCAGAGCCTTACCCTTTGAAGAGTTTGATGGTATCATTGAAGATGTCCTTGTAGTTAGTGGTGTTGAAGCTTCCATCTTTATTCCATATCCCTTAGCCTTTACCCGCTGTTGCTTTGCAATAAGACTTATTGCATCCTTCAATTGTCTCCAATTGGTACTAAAACCTCCTTCAGCTGCTCCATCTTGAAGAAGAAGTAATAGTCTATCCTCCAAAGCTTCATTTGCAATTGTAGAAATAACTCTGATTTTCTCACTTCAAGAATCCTCTTCTCTGTTAATGAGAGTTGTCCAAATTTCTTTTCAAATTCTCTTAACAATTCACTTGGTCCCATATTGTTACCTGGTTGTTGTTCCACCCAATCAAAGAAATTCCTTTTGGACATCCTTTCTTCATCTTCATCAAAAAACTCATCTCGAAGCCTCTCTTCAAATTTAGCCCAAGTAATCTCAAAATTATTTTGATGAAGATGTTTCACCTTTTCTCTGATCTCTGGTACAACTGCCAAGTCAAATGTCTCTATCATCTTCTCCTCTGAAATTTGATAGATTTCCATCTCACAAGTATAATTCCTTAAAAACTTTGAAATGTTCTTTCCATTGAATCTTTCATTCTTAGAAATAACAGCTTTCAAAGCTTTTGTAGCTCCTTGTCCAGCTGCATTGGCAACTTGTTGTCCCATAAACATTTGCATGGCCCTAAAGAACTCTTTTGCAAAGTTTTGACTACCTCCTTGAGCTTGACTACCACTGGTTCTATTATCCCCCATCTTGCCTTAAAAATCTTGAAGCCTTAGAGCTCTCTCAGTGGAAGCACCAAATGTCCTGGTGAGAGTCTTAGCCCTAAGAAACACTGGGTCTTTTGTGCCTCTCGTTTCTTAAGTGCAAGAAGAGATTCATAAAGTTCATAAAACTGAAGATTTTACATAAAAACATACTTTATTAATCTTGCCATATTCTGCCTTTAAAAACCCGCCTTCAAATTTACCCATAAATCCTAGGATATCATATCAATTGAAGCAAAATTTGAACACAAAGTACTTAAGGAAGTAAAGAAGCAAACCCCATAATCCTTTTGATTATAGCCCATGTGGTTGGAGAGAACCATGTTGTCAAAGAAACCCCTCCATGCTGCCTTTGATTCTGGACCCCCTTTGCTTCACACCTTCATTGCTCCTCATTATCAAAATCCCAAATATTGAAATTTGGTAGGCTTGTTGCTTGCTTTATGTTGTAAACATCCTCCAATTTTTGCTCCAAACTCCTCTTGGAAATAGAGTTATAGACTCTACCCTTCTCCTTTAATTCTGTCTTCTACCAACTCTAGACCCGACTACAAATTTCCTCATAATTCTTTAACCATAACTCCAATAGCAATCAGTTTTTTACACAACTTAATAGACTCATATATCTACAAAACCCAACAAATTTTACTCGAAATGCTACTTTGATCACAAAGATATGCTCCCCCAAACTTCACTGACTTAGAAATAGACCCCTATCACTTTGAAAGAGCATAACATTTTTTTTATAAGATAAATGAGTATCAAACTTACCCTCATCTCTTTCTTAACTTGCTTAGATCACGTCTATCAAATTTCACACTCAAATTCATTCCCTAACTCCATTCATACCCAAAAAAAAAACCCACACACACACTTTGCCCATACAAACCCCAATTCTACTTTTACTCTATTTCTCTTTTCACCTACATCCGGTTACAATTTCACTCATAACTCTTTGCTCAAAGATCATATTGACTTGAGATTTTGATTCAAAGTAGTAAACTCTATAAGGAACACAACCCCAACAAAATTTGCCTCTAAAGTCCAAATGGTTCTCAAGAGCCGAGGCCCGAAATTTAGTAAACCTCACTGCCCTAGTCTTAAACACCTGCAACTTTGACGACTCATATCTCCCTTGATACTTAACCAAAAGACATGAAAATTATTTCTATATGTTCCTTATCTTGTCTACTACAAACCTACAAAAACATTTGCACTTAAAATCCTTTCTAAGCTTCTTCTACTCACAAAAATGTATACTGCCTATCAAAAAGAAAACCCTATCTCTCCAAAAGAACCCTCTTCTCTTCTTCTTCACGACCCCTTCTTGTCCTCCCGGCCTGGTCTTCCTTCTTCCCTTGGTCAAAGAGACACCTCAGCCATGTCTTTCCACATCTTCAACCCTTTCTTTTGGATTAATTTGAAGGAATCTCATTTTTTGAGGTAAATTTCTATTCTATCTTCTTATTATTATTTTTCTACCAACTTCTCTTCTAATTTCAGCCCACAACATTTAAGTTTAGATCTAAAATAGAAGAGAATAAAGATAAAGTAGATCTAAGATAAAGTAGAAGAAAATCTAACAAGTAGAAAGAAACAATTTAAATTAGATTAGAGATAAAAAAGAAAGAACTACATTCTACATTGCCAAGTCAAAGAAGCTTAAGTTCTTAGTTACTGAGCTTGACGGACGAATCCACTTGACTTCATCAGAGAATCTTGGTCAGATTTGAAAATGCTATGTTACGGAATTTCAAATAGGAAATTAGTAGTTTGGCTCTACCTATCATCCCCCGAGTCATGAATAAATATTATAACCTTTCAAAGAGAAATGTTATAACCACAATCCTTTCTTCTCTTTTCATCCTCTTCTAATCTTTAATCTTTTATTTTAACACATTCCTTTACATCTTCTTTCATATCTATGTTTAATTCTACAAATATGACAGCTGCTTGATCAACAAAGAAGAGATTGTTAAGTTTCACAACAATTCGGATTTGGCGTCAACAAGGCGCCTAATTGATGACTCTCATAATCAGGTATTGCCATCATGACCATTAAGATTCAATAGTCCTTAATATTAAGCAGCATATCAATGATAACAAGTTCAAGGTTGAAGGAGATCTCTTATATTTTGACGAGCGGTTGTATATCCCAAAAGGGCCAACACGACTTCGAGTCCTTCAATCTCGTCATGACTTTCCAGCTGCGGGACATTTCGGATTCAACAAAACTTTGGAACTCATTTCTCGAGATTTCTGGTGGCTCCAAATGTGGAAGGATGTGAAGGATTTCATCTTCTCTTGTGACATTTGTTCAAGATCCAAGAACCCTTGGCATCGCCCTTATAGACTTCTACAGCCATTGCCTATTTTGCGTCATCCATGATCTTCGATTTCTATGGACTTTATTACAGATCTGCCGCCATCGAATTCATTTGACAGCATCTTTGTTGTGGTGGATCAACTTACAAAGATGGCACACTTTATCCCTTGCAAGAAGATATCGTCAAGCAAAGATACAATAAGGCTCTTCTTTGATAATGTATATCGATATCATGGTCTACCAGATGATATCGTGTCGGATCAAGGAATCCAATTTGTATCAAAGTTTTGGAGATCTTTTTTTAAGATATTGAAGGTGGACATCAAGCTTTCTTCGGCATTCCATCCTCAAACGGACGGCCAAACGGAACGGGTGAATCAAGTTTTGGAACAGTATTTACGATGCAGCATCAACTATCAAGAAGATGATTGGACTGCATATCTACTACTAGCCGAGTTTGCATATAATAACACTCTTCATAGATCGATTCATAAAACACCATCCTTTTCCAACTATAGGTATCATCCAAAGCTTGATCTATTGAATCCGTTAGCAAATAACAACCCAATAGCTGAAGGATTGGTGCAACAGCTATCAGAGCTTCAAACCACATTGAAGCTTCAATTGCAAATCGTCCAAGAGTCTTACAAAGCATCCGCAAATAAATTTTGGAATCAGGCACCTAATTTCAAAATTAGAGATAAAATATGGCCGCTTTGATGGAATATTAAGACCAAGCGGCCATGTGATAAGTTGGACTACTGGAGATTGAGACCATTTGTTATCCTTAAGCAGATCAATCCTGTGGCATACCACTTAGAGTTACCAGCTGCTATGAAGGTACACCCTGTCTTTCATGTTTCTCTGTTAGAGCCTTATCGAGAATCGTCTTTTCCTGGAAGAGTGCAATGTCCGCCATCTAGTATAGAAATTGAAAACAACAAAGAATATGAAGTGGAAAGGATACTAGATTCACGGCAAAGATGGAATAAATTAGAGTATTTTGTGCATTAGAGCGGCTATGATATTAATGAAAGAACATGGGAACCGGCCAAAAATCTTGCCAATGCGTCGCAAAAGGTACAAAAATTCTATCGACAATATCCTAATAAATCAAAAGCTCACCATTAAGAAAGCATGAAGATGAAGCTTTCTCTAGAGAATTGAATAGAAAAAAGATCTAGGTCTTATCAAAACATAACTTGTTGTATTTCATAGTATGAAGATATCTAATATCAAGGTGTATTTAGATATGGCTAGTGAGAATGTAGATATTGTACTAGTGGTACCATCTCAATCGAGTAGCTCACGCCGTCGACCTCGAGATGAAGATTTAGAAGACCCAAGAAGATGTCGAAGAATATCAAGCAGCAGGTCACTTGTAATTATCTTTGAAGTTGAACCAGCTCATGCAAGTAATGGCGAAGCGATATTTTCAGGTTGTTTCTACAATGAAGATACAGAAGTTCAAGCATGGTCTCAAGTAGAAGGGATTGGTCATTATCGGTGGCTACAAGGGCCTATGAATCATCTGCCTTGTGAACGACAACTGGAGTATATTACATAGACTATGCGACAAATTTTTGATTTCCTACGTTTGTAAGTATACATCTCAAATAGCTTCTCGGAGACCTAGAAGCTAGAAGAGGAGGTGATATCAAGGACATACTTGTTAGAACCTTCTAGAATATTTTAGAAGGATCCTAGAACTCTCTAAGACCTTCTAACATCTTCCAAGCTGGTAGAGAAGCTTCTTAGTTGATAGAATCTACTTAAGAAGCTTCCTAGATAGCAGAAGTTGCTTGAGAAGTTTCTTAATTAGTTGAAGTTACTTATAAAGCTTCCTAGTTGGCAGAAGTTCCTTGAGAAGCTTCCTAATTAGTAGAAGTTGCTTGAGAAGCTTCCTAGGTAGGAACATATATTAGAACCGAGGCTAAAGAATTCTTCAGTCTCAACAATACATCTCTTGGAGGTCTAGCTCACTTCTCTAGTGTTGTTCTTGTATTCATCTGATACAATTTAGCTCTTATCAATTTTTCTTGAATTCTTTGTTTGGATTTCTTATTCGTGTTCTACGTCCATGACATCTAGTGCCAACTAATATATCTTCTAATCTGCCAAAGTTTTATGGGACCAACACGGAAGATCCATCATATCATGTGGAGCGATATATCAAAATCTTGATTAGTTGTCTAGTTATCAACTTAATGTATTACCTTGTGTGGTTTTCCACCACTCTACAAGATTAAGTATATGAATGATATTGAAACCAACTTGAAAGAACCTTTATCACTTCGGAGAGACTCCAATGTAAATTCTTTAATAAATTTAGGCCTAAAGTAGGTCAAAGTGCTGCATTATGAGCATTAGCAACAGCCAAACAAGGTAGAGAGGATGATATCTCATCCTGCATTTGCCATTTTGAACTAGTGTACTCAAGATTTGTAGGTGATATGTCCAATGATAATACATTGATATAATTTTTCATCCAAGGATTTTGTAAGACCTCTAATCTTAGAGGAATTTTAGATAGGCACCTCACAACCTTCATAGAAGCCAAGGCAGCTACCAAGCAATTGGAAAACATAAAAAAAAAATATGATAAATTATAAAACAGAGAGGATGAGTCTATTCCTCCTTTTATTTTCATTCACCCTAAAGATGAAAAACTAGAGGTTGTTCCTCTTGCTCCTATATCTAATCATGATATTCTCTTAGAAACATCAACAAAGGTCTTTTTTATCCTCCTAGCTATGAGGCCACTTCCTCCTTTACATGTTTTACTTCTGCCTATAGAGGATGCTAAGCTAAATGCTTTGAAGAAAGAATTGCAAAGCAATCAACAAGGATTCAAAGATGATATTATGAAATAGTTACAAGTGTTAATTGAACAGATGGTAGGATTGGCTAGAAACCAAAATCTTAACCATTTTCCTCCTCCAATTGAGTTAGGAAGATATTCTTCATGCTTATGGTGCATCTTATATAGATAGTCAATGCATATGGTCTAGTTTTTCAATGCAATGCCTTTGTAGAATCAGCAAATACAAAGGCAATAGGTGTATATATCTCTACATAGAAATCAAAACTTTCAAGGTCTTAATTGTGGATAATAAGATTATCAGTCAACTAATTAAGGTTTTGGAGGTCAATATAGGCAAAGGTACAAGATCCATACTTTTTGTGGCAAGCAATATCCACTTAGTCAATATTGGGTGGAAAATCAAGTAGTATGTGGCAAATGTAATGGCAATCATTCCACTAACATATGTAGAAAATCTGATAGGATCATTCCCTTATTGCCGCCTGTAGATAATTATATACAACAAGCACATGATAATTGTAGAGGTGCTAAACAGCCCCCTAATGATAATATCTTGAAACCATCTAGTCTGTATTATGACTACGATAACAATAGATAAAACAAAAATCCTCTTGTTGGACTTCAGACTAATACTGGATTCATTCTTTTAAATCAAAACCAGAATCATAGTCAAGTTTCTCAAAACCAACCACATACTAGTCAAGGCTCTTAAAATGTCATGTTCATAAATCAAACCAATGGTGAAGTAGTAGATTAAGCCTCTACTTCATCTATAGTAATCCAGTCTATATCTCTTGAATCTAATTTTATCAACCATAATTTACCTTCTTTCAAGGTGCAAAAGCCACCTATTGTGCCAACTTTAACAATTATGACTAGATTCAAAGCTAACATACCATTGGTATTTGAAGAAGAAGAAGAAATTAATACAAAAAGTCCACCTAAGTTTTTAGACTTAGAAAAAATTGCTCAAGAATCGATCAAAGTGACCAACAAAGGAAATAAAAAGCTTGTAAACCTTGAACCTTTAAATGAGAACTTTTCAATTCCAACTGATAATATTTAGGCCGGATTTAAGACCAATCCTGATAACAATACGTGAAAGGGCCCGTGAATCCCGGAGTCAAAGATATTACAACTATCTAGAGCCAAAACAAAATATGTAATAGGCTCATATGATTTATGGGCAGATCTAAGTAGCCTAAAGGCTGATATTTCCTTGGAACAACTCTTAGAGATCTCACCTATTGCAAGAAAAATGCTGAAAACCAAAATGCCTATAAAACATAGAAAAAAATCAAAAGTTAAGATAGTTGCAAAGATACAATCCAGTAAGAGCGTATAGATATAAAGGCAATAGAAATTGAGTTTTCCATTGTGAATAAAATTCTATCCAATATCTTAGTAAATAGATGAAGCAGCTTAAATATTATGCCTTTTCAAACCATAAAAAAAATAGGCCTTAAGATAACTAAATCCTTACCATTTATTATTAATATGGCAATTAAAGCCCTGCCACTCTAATAAGTCAAATCAAAGATTGTAAGGTGTTAATAAGGAATAAATAATATATCCTCACCTTCCATGCCATCCGCATACATATAATTAAGAATTCAATTTCTTTGTTATTAGATCATTTATGGTTGAAGGCAACTAATGCAATAGTTGATTAAAGATTGTCAGAAGTTGGCAGTTTAGGATTGGATAGGATTTATGTGATAACTAAAGATCTACCAATTGGATCAATGTATATTTTGACATGGTGATAGAAGACTTAGAGATCAAGCTACAAACCAAGTTTGAGCTGAAGTTAATAGTTGAAGAAGGAGAAATCACCACTGGAATTTTTGCATCAATTTTCAAGTTGGCGGCCGAGTGTCATTAGTATGGTTTTTGAGCATTTTCTCGCAATTTGTAAGTTAGGATGGGCTGAATTTTTTTAAACATGTAGAAGGCTTATACCAACATTTGTGTGCAAAATTTCATATTAAGTGGACAATTAAATTAAAAGTTATAGCTTATCAAAGCACATTGATTAGGATTAGGACTTGCAAAGAAAAATAAAAATTGCTTAATTATAAAAGAAACAAGGCAATTGGAATATATGTATGGTTGATGTTACTAAGACAAGTATTTTTAAACACTTTTAAATTGAAATTTGAATTATATTCTTCATATATGGGTGAAACCTATTAGGATTTTTTAATTATTTATAAACACAACTTTACCTTCTACAACTAAGTGCCCAATGCATTCCCAAACAAGACAACATGTAATACGATATCATCAAATCACCACCACCCACAAATATGAAGGAAGTTGAATGAGTATTAGACCACATTGGATGGTATTGTGAATTGATTCTAGATTACGCCATGAGAACCTTATCTATTATTAAGCTGCAACGGAAGGCAATAAGGTTTGAATGGATTGATAAATGCCAAGAAGCCTTTGATGGGTTAAAAAAGAAATTGAGCTCATATCATATACTAAAACCACCAAATTGGAGCATATCTTTTCATATCTATTGCGATATTTTAGATGTAACAATAGGCAAAGCATTGTACCAACTCATTGATGATGAACAAAAAGATTATCCTATAGCCTTTATAAATAAGCAATTGAATATCATAGAAAAAAACTACACCACCATAGAAAAAGAATATTTAGCCATAGTATTTTCAGTGAAGAAATTTTATCATTATTTGATATTAAATCCCATTGAGTTCTTTGTAGACCACATGGCAATCAAATACTTGATGAACAAAGCAGATTTGAATAGTCAGATAGCTAAGTGGGTATTATTATTAGAGGAGTTTGACTACAAGGTAGAATATAAGCTTGGCAAGATACATAATGAGGCTGATCATCTTTTTAGATTGTCAAAGGAGCTAGGCCATACCTCCATTGATGATAAGTTGATAGATGAAATTCTTTTCACCATTTCTATCCAGTCCACATGGTATGACTATATTATAAAATTTCTTATTACATAATAATTATATAAAATTTCTTATTACGTAATAATTACACCCAATGCATAAGTCTTATTTCACAAAAACATTCAAATTATAATAAAATATTTTAAACCCTCATTCATCCGTAGGAAGGGAATTTTTTCCAAACTTCAATAATCTATAACTTTTAATTCAATTGTCTAAATCCACTCCAAATTTACATGAAGTACTGATATATTCTTTACAACTGCCACCACAAATTTCAACTATTGATTCATCACTGATCTTCAGATATTGCCAAAATCTTAGCAGAAGCTTCAAACCCTTATTTACAAACACCCATGTACTAAATTCTTCATATCTCACAATCTAAAAGTCCAAATGCTATGATACTTTGATATATAGCTTTTTAGTATAATAAAACACCTTTTTGAAAAGTTTGATACAAAAATTCATCCAAAAACTTAAAGTATGGCAAACCCCATCACTATCAACAAAATGGCCTATTTACTACTTTGGAATTCAATATGTTGTCTTTGACTCCCAATATCTCCTTCTTCAAAATTCTAAATATAATAATTCTTCTACATTAGGTGTAGATCTTAAAATCATCTCTCTAGCCAAATCTCCCGATCTCCAAAAGTTCTCATATAACTCCTTCAATCTTCAAAAGAATGACAATAGGTACAATTTATATACCCTAACTTCAAGCGTCTACTCTTCCCTCATTAAAACTCCAAATCCCTTGATTTTTATACCAAAATTATAGCCCAAAAAATAAGCTTTCTAATTCTAGTCTCTGATTTTCAAATGGCTTCTTTAAAGTTGCCGAAATCCTTGTTAAGGTTGCAGGTAGCCTCCTCAAAGCCCATTGGACATGGTATTCGACCAATAGGGATGAAGTTCTCCATTCCTTGCCTTTATCCAACCATGCCTTGATTTCATCCCTCTCAATTAGCCTCCTAGTAGCTTAAATTTTCATCCTTAGGCTCCCACCTTCTTTCAAGGCTTCATACTAATAATTTAGATTCTATATAATTTAAAAGCCATAACCAAACTAAGTAAAAATCTAAAATAAATTTTCTTACACCAACTCCTTTTAATTTACTTTATTAACCATTCTAACACATATCTAAACCTATAAACATATTATGCATTTTGAGTGGATTTTACATACTATAAGCAATTACAGTATGACACCGGAAGGTCAGAGTGAACAGTAGGTATTTTATTGTTATCGGCAATCAATTATTTCAGAGAGGAGTGGACGGACTTCTCAGATGTTATATAGTGGCAAGTGAAATTCCAACTATTCTAACTGCATACCACGATAGTGCGTGTGGCAGTTATTTCTTTGATAGATTGATAATTCAAAAGACTTTAAGAATTGACTATTATTAATTTAATATATTCTAAGATACACATGACCACGCCAAATAGTGTGATGCTTGCCAGCATTATACAAAAAATGATTTATATATGGAATTACCTTTTTATATGCCACTACCTTTAATTTCTTTTGAGAAATGGAGAATTGATTATATCAGAGAAATATATCCTAATTCTTCAAGGAATATGAGACACATTGTAGTTGCTACCAAATATTTAACCAAATGGACTAAAGCTAACATAATAAGAATTAATGATGCAGTTTATGTTGTCAATTTCCTAGTTGAGTAAGTTATAACATGGTTTGGATGTCCTAAAATCCTAATCAGTGATAAAACCATCCATTTTTTAAATATAATAATTGAAGATATGCTCCAAAGATTTAATATCAATTATAGATTAACAATCTCTTATCATCTTGAGACCAATAGCTACATAGAACGAGTCAATCAAACCCTAGTTGGTATTTTGAGAAAAATAATTCAAGATTCAAAGAGAGACTTGGATACTAAGCTACCAATAGCTCTATGGGCTTATTGTACTATGTATAAGGTGACTATAAAGGCCATTCTTTTTTCCTTGGTATATGAAATGGTAGCAATTTTATTGATCAAATTTGAAATTAAATCCCTTTGAATAGCTATAAATGAAAGAATGGCTATAGATCAGTCCTTAAGAGAACAATTGGAATAATTGGAGGGTCTAGACAAGATCAAAAGAACAAGTCCATAACATATAGATGTAATTCAAAGATGCAGAAAGATTGCCTTTGACAAGAAATATAAGAAGCGTGTTCTATAGCCAAGAATGTTGGTTATGATACAAGATACTATGAAACTTGATTTTCTAGCCAAATTTGATGTTATTTGGATGGAGCCATTTTTTATCAAAGAAGTCTACTGCAATAATTTAATGCAGTTACAAACCTTGAATGGAGAGGTATTTTCAATCAAAACAACAAGAAGTAGATGCAAAAAATATAAGGTATGAATAATTAAGATTAGAATCAATTTTTCTCTCAAAAGTTGAACTAAACCTTAAAGGTTTGAATTTTGAATAAACCACCAATTAATTTACTTAAGAGAGACAACTTGAATCCTCTCTATAGCCAATTGAAAAAATTAGGTTGATAGGAAGTTTAATTTTCCAAATCAAATGGTGCATCTATAAGTTTAGATTCCTTTCCTTGTTATTTGCGTCACTTTTCTATCTTTCACCTAGTCCAAACTCATTCCAATGAAAGATGAAGGAGGTTTTGAATTCTTATTCTCTATAGATTCAAATTAGCTTCCACCAAGGCAAATAGAATATTATTAACAATTAGTGGATGCCAAATACATCCAACATATTAATGTACACTACCATTATGGTATATAATCAATTTCAAAAGAGACATGAAAAAAATAAATTAAAAACAAGGTGTTTATGAATTCCTAGGTCTAAATCAATAAGAAATGAGTGAGTAGTTATATGTGGTTTTTTACTTCCAATTTAACATCCTAATCTTGTAGTTCAATTGGCCATGCCATAAGTTGTGTTCAAAATAACGTGGATTTGAATCTCATTGTTAACAATCAAGCTATCTTCAGTTGATCTAGTATTAGAGTAAGAAAGACCATTTGCTGCAATATAAGGGATATGCCTAAGTATACTTGCGCTTTAAAATCCAAATCCAGGTTGATGGAGAAGAATGATATGTTGAACCAATCTTTTGTAGATCTAAGATTAGCTCTATGTAGGAAAAACAATTAGGTTTTAGTTTCTAACTTTTTCATTTTTTTTTATATTCCATATAGTCCAAATTCATTCCAATAAAGGCGATTTTGAATTTTTTTTTTTTTTTTTTTTTTTTTTTTTTGGCTATAGAATTGTTTTGGATCTTTCCAAATACTTGGATATAATATGACTAGTTTTTCCTTTAACTTATTACCTTTCTTAGTTACAATCCACATCCACAAGCAAGAAGGATCTTAGTTTTAAAGATTTAACTTGTGTATTAAAATCAAGTCTATTTCAAGCAAATGCCATTGTATTTATTTTATATTCTTCAATTATGTGATTAACTATTTGACCATGAAGCCCAATAGAACCAACACCTTCTACTTCTTCAGTAGCTCATTTTGAGTTCTCTATCTCTTCGAGTTGTTCTAGATGGTCACTATATGTGAGCTATCAAAACGGCTCAACTCTTTGTTTTTATCCAAAATCAATCAAAAATCAGTAGTTAGGATAAATTTAGGCTAATTAATATTTATGGTGGCTAAAATCCTTGTTAAGTAGATTGTTCTTGCCAAATAGATGTTTTTACTATTCTAAATAATTAGCTCAATATAGTAGTAAAAAATTTGGATAAGAATATAATAATTATCTAAATTTAACAATAGAATGACCATCTAGAGCTAAGATTACCTATATTAGCTTAATCTATCATTAAAAAATAGTAGAGTTTCAAAAATTATAATTCTATAAATTTCGGTAATTTTAGAGAATTATCAACTTTTAATTGTTGTGAATCAAAATTATTAGGCAATTGGTGATTTTAATCACCGTATTAAAATGCATCTAATTGAAAAAAATATTATGAGTTTATTTAGATTATTATTATTCATCTAAGTTTAGATAAGAAGGTAGTAGTAAAAGTTTTTTGAAGTATTATAATAAAATTAAAATAATTAAATATTATAATTAATAAATTGATTAGAACTTATGCTTTTAAACTTAGATTTGAACATATGAATAGTCAATCCTAAGATAAAATAGTATTTTAAATATATGGGTGGTATTATTTTTGCTAAAAAGATAGTCTATTCTTAGTTATAGGCAAATTCAGCCTTGAAATTGGATTTAGGCTTAAGATCATTTTAGACCCTTGATCTTAATTAAGAATTTATAGTTTAAGGGTGGAAAAGTGGCTGCCACCTTTGAGCCACCTTGCACTTAGTTAAAAGGGGCTTAGGTGGCCTCTCTTGCTCTCTCTTATCTTTTTGTGGCAAAGCCTCTAAAAAATTTCCTCTCAAAGTGTGGATTCTTTTTTCCTAAGTCCGGTTGTGTTTCAATTGCGTATAACTTCTAATAAGAGTAGAATTAGGACTTGAATTTCTAGGAGGTGATAGATCTTAAAGTTACCTTTTTAAGAGATCTACGCACGCTTGAATCCAATCAAGGACAAGGTGACAGCACATGTGTTATTAACAAGGGGGTTTGTTGCCCCTTCTACTTGAAATTGTGACTTAAAAAGATGAGATCGGAGCATCAAGAAGAATTTGAAGGTGAAACTTATTGGAAAAAAAGCACTCTAAAGTTTGATTTTTGAGAATCTAAGGCTTATTTAAGGATAATCAAAGACAAGGCAATGGCAGCCATTTTAGTGATAGGGGGTCAAAATAAGATCTGGAGCATCAAGAAGAGTTTGAAGGTGAAACTTGTTAGAGAAGAGCGCTTTGAAGTCTAATTTTTTAAAAACTAAGATTTTTTTACAAGCAATCAAGGACGAGGCAGTGGCAATTGTTTTAGTGAAGAGAGATTTGCTATTGAAAAATTGGGAGTACCAACTCTGAAGAGCGACATCTTCTAAACCAAAGCAAGTTCAAAGCTGAAATTTTGGATGGTGATAGATTTTAAAGTTACCTTTGCAAGAGATCTAAGTACGCTTGAATCTAATCAAGGACAAGGCAACAGCAACTATTTTAGTAAAAGGGGGTCTGTTCCTTGGATAGGAAGTATCATTAGATTATGTTTTTATTTTTATTTTTATTTTTTTACACAATTGCTTGTAATTTCCTTCTAATACATTATTGAATGATCTTGATATTTATTATCAAATACTTCTTGAATTAATTTTCTTTCATTATCCTACTTCTTTATTTTTTATTTTTGCTTAAAAGTCTTTCTATTGTATTTTTTACTTTCATGTTTCACTTTTATTACCAATTAAAGTTTGTACTTTTAATTTTTATCTTTTCATATTTTTTACTTTTATTTTCATCTTTTATCTTTTATCTTTTATATTTTTACTTATTATTTTTACTTCTATCTTTTATATTTTATTTTTATTATTTATCTTTTACCTCTTATTTTTATCTCGAGTCTTTTATCTTTCTCATAAATCTATAATATTATTAGTGTATTATTTGGAAGACATTTAGATAATAGTACCACAAATGCTAATAACTAAAATATCATAAAAAATCTAAAAACACTAAATTTTTCAATTCAATCAAATAAAAATATAAAAAATCTTGTAGTGAGCTTTTTGGCTCACAATGTTGTCAACTTAATTTTTGAACAAAATAAAATATAAAAGATAAATAATAAAAAAAAAAAAAAAAAAAAAAACGTGTAAATTTTGAATAAAATCAATAATTTAATTATTAGCTATTTAGATTTCAATCTGCTATATGATTTATTAAGATTTTATTAGGATTTTATTAGGATTTGATTAGAATTTATTAGGATTTATTTAGAATTTAATTAAGATTTTATTAGGATTTATTTAGAATTTAGGATTTCATTAGGATTTCATGAAGATTTGATTAGGATTTTAAAATAAGTTAAGATTTTATTAGAGTTTTGTTAAGATTGCATTGGGATTTATTCAAGATTTAGAATCTGGTTAGAATTTTATTAAGATTTCATTAAGATTTCATTAAAATTTCATTAAGATTTGTTTAGGATTTAAGATTTGATTAGGATTTTATTAGGATTTATTTAAGACTTAAGATTTGATTAAGATTTAATTAGGATTTCATTAAGATTTGACTAAGATTTTATTAAGATTTTATTTTAATTTCTATTTTAATTATTCTTTTAGATTTTTATATTAATATTTCTTTAAAAATTCTTTATTATTTTTTTATAATTTTTTAAATAATTTTTTAAGTTTCTTTAATATTTTTTTAATAATTAATTAAAAACCTAATTAAACTTCTTTAATGCTTGAACATACTTATTAATCTTTAATTATAATTTATATATAATTCTATTAGAGATGTTAGGACTTGTTGTAATTTTTTTTTAATATTCCACAACCAAGTGCTCGGTATATTCTCAAGCAAGACTTCAAATAATACAACAATATAAAAAAAGAGCTATGACAATTATTAATCTTATGCATTATACTTATATACCAATATTATATTATCTTAACTCGTCTTGTTATACAAGGCTTTATCCAATAGTTCGAGATTGATTATAAATCTATATATTCTCTAGTTATGGATTCAATCACTTTTTGATATATTATCGGAATGGCGATACATACTAACATTGAAATGTAACTCATGGATGTAGTAACTACTTATTTATATAGTTCTCTTGATGCAAATATTTACGTGCAGATACCACCTAGAATAGATACAAAAAACTTGCATAGTCCTATTCTAAGATGACATTGTAGTGTCAAATTATAAAGGGCCTTATATGGTCTGAAACAATCTAGACATATGTGGTATCAATGCTTGCGGAACTACTTCATTATAAATAATTTTATAAATAATCTACTAATTTCTTGTCTTTTTTTTAAACAAGACAAAAGTGGATTTGTCATTATTGTAATATATGTAAATGACCTTAATCTTGTGGACACTAAATTTGCATGTATTGTAACTACTAATCTCTTTATTCATTAATTTGAGATAAAAATATTGAAGAAAATAACTTTTTGTATTACTCTTCAAGTTATACATCTAAAAGATGGTAGCATTTTCTTTTATCAATTAGTCAATATTAGACAAATCTTATAGAGATTCAATATAGTTGATGCCTATCTACTTTCAACACCAATGGTTGGTCGTGGTCATGATAGAAATGATCACTATTATCCTTGCAAAGAGGATAAAGAACCACTTAGTGAACAATATCCATATCTTACAACAATTGAAGTACTTTTATACTTAGCCATATATATAAGACTAGACATTATATTTGTAATTAGTATTCTTGCAAGGCAGAACATACACCCAATACTATGACATTGGAATGGCATTAAGTACCTCTTATGTTACGTGAAAGGTATTGAAGATATGGAATGATATTATTTAAGATCTAAAGTTCCTAAATTAGTTAGATATACTAATGCTGGCTATAAATCTGATCCTGCAACAATGAAATCTCAATTGGGATATGTTTTCATACAATATAAAGTTATAATCTCTTGAAAGTTAATAAAAAAAATTATAACCATAATATCATTCAACTATATAGAAATTATTGTCTTATATGAAGCATCTTGGAAATGCGTCTAGCTGCAATCAATTGACAAGCTCATTTGGACAACTTACGGACTTTTATATGATGATTTTTTAATTGTCTTATATGAAGACAATAGCACTTGTGTTGCATAGATGCAAGTTGGTTTCATTAAAGGCAATAGAACAAAGCATATAGATCCAAAATATTTTAATTATAGCTATGACTTAGTAACCAAATGAATGCTTGAAATCAAAAAAATAACATCTATAAATAATCTTGTTAATCTCTTTACCAAGGCTCTTCCATTATACATATATTGCCACCTTGTCTATGGCATTGGTATCCAACGACTTGCTTTTCTTGAACAAGAGAGCCAATGAGTGCATTAAAAAAGAGATTGTTCAAAATAATTGAGCAAATATTTTTTCATCCACTTGATGGATTTTTTACCTATTGGATTTTTATCATGAATATGGATGAGGATGTTGTATTCTTTTCCCTTCATCTATAGTTTTGTCCTCGACTACAATCAAGTTTTTCTAGATAAGATTTTAATGAGGCAACAATTGTAGATCTTGCAAGATTACAAAAAAATATAGATCATAATTTTATACAAATTTTATATTATGTCAAGCAAGGAGGAGTGTTGAAAGCATTTAATGCAACGGTGCTCTCTATACCATTCATTGTAGGAAATAGTGAACATTGTAGATATAGTGTTGGAGTTTAGTAGGGAGCTACTGTTTATCTTCTGCCTTATATATATGTATGTAATACACAGAGACAAACTTGAAGCTTTTTCAACTCCTTTTCAACACACAGAAAGCAGAAGCAGCGGCATTTCAATTTCTGAGAGAGATTGGAGGTGAACTGTGGCAGTAACGAAAGAACAGAAGATGCAATGGTGGGTTCACGTGACGGCGGTCATGGCCATGACCTACTCCCTTGGGCACGTCGACAGAGACAACTCTTGCGGTGCAGCAGATGCTGATGCTGTGCAGCCAAGCCCTCAAGCTACCAACGACTAAACAATACCCTGAGCTGGCATCCATCCGCCACTACGTGGCCGCTGGGGCTACGAAACGGTGGCCATTTGCCACCAAAACTGATCGATGCTAGAGGGAAGGGCGAAGGGGCAAATTGTGGCCACCATGCTACACCATGCTTCCGTCATGGGGTTATCCATGGAATTGGGTGTTGCAGCACTACCCATCTCACTACCGTGCTTACTACTCTCTCCCACGCCCTGAGCGTGGAGGAATCCTCAACGCTGTGGCGTTCAAACCGCCATCGCCACCGCCCTGATGCTGCTGCTTCCTGACTCGGTGGCGAGGTGCTCTCGCCGGACGTCGTCTTGTTCCGACGACGAAGCTCCCGAATGCTTGATTGCTTGCTTGCTTTGTACCCACAAGAGCATCTCTTCTTTCGGACTGTTGTATACCCTCATTTGATTGGATTGATGGACATCTCTCAAGTATATTTGTGTAACAAGTCACGTTAGGAATAAAGTTTGTGGAGATAAACAAGCCCTCCCATTGGGTGACATATTACATGTGCTTCAGATGAAACATTTTGTGGAGTTGAATTTGGGGTTGCATGGACTTCAAGTGGGCTGTACATGCATGAAGAGGGTGTTTTTGTGGATATGTTACAAAGAGTTTATTTTTAAACGTTTACAATGTTGACAATGTTTTCAATATGAAAGTTAATCTTTCATACACATGTGTATATGTGTATAAATGCAACTAGTGTAACTCCACATTGTATTGCATCTACATGCAACCTACATAACATTTTCAAAAACTTGTTTGTTGTTATGTTTTGCTTCATTAAGTCCATTTTGTTGTTGTTGTACTATGTAATTTAAGATGTAGCTCATGGCATTCAATGCCAATTTCTTTTTATAGCTTTAATTTTGTAAATGATGTTTAAAATTAACTTTATCTCTTTTTTAAAAAATTAATTTTTCATATTGTTGTATGGAAATGTTTATATCTTTGACCACATGAATAGACAAATTTCTTAGTGCCTTCCCTTGAATCACATACTAATTATTATACTGTTTATTTTCTATACCTTATTCTGTAAATATGCAATCATGTATTGGTTGTGATATCAAGGTTGTGATATTAATTAATAATCTTGTTGTCTAATATGCTAGCTGGTTTCTAATGATTATTTTTAAGTTACCAAACAAGATGTGTTTGACAAATTGTGTACACTAATAACTTTTTCTTAAGCTTCTCTATACTAACTAGGAAAAACATTGATAATTGATCAAGATTAAGAGGTTACTAATATTAAACACTTATGATCAAATGCATTTCTTGCTTGAATACAATACTTATCTACCAAGCCAAGATATTTTAAGCTTTAATTTTTTGAAGTCAATTCTTTATTTTAGATTTTTTTTTAAATTTAAAATTTGTTAAGAGATATAATTTTGGATAAAATAAAGTTTATTTTTTTGCCTTCAAAAATCTAATCATTTGTAGTTTAAAATCTTATATTGTATTGTTGCTTCAATATTTTAAAGTATATTGAATAGCTAAGAATAATCATTTATTTAATTACAGCTTTGCTGTATTTTTATTTTAATCATTTTTATTTTTATGACTTTTATAAATAGTGGTGACATATATTAAAAATATTCTTAAAGGCAAGAACTTGTTGGAGCTTATAAAATATTAGTCAATATTTTTATTATTTGCAAAAAAATCTTAATTAATATTTTTTGATAAGAACAAGTTCTATAAATTTCTTGGCAAAAATATCTCTACTTTATTATTTCCAAATTAATATTATAATAATTTAATTCTATAAAGAAAAAATTTATATTTAATTTCAACTAAGATAGTAAATAATATTATTTAGTAACTAAAAGAAGTTTATATTATTTAGGAATAACGCATTGATTAGGAAAAAAAAGATTTTCCAAAAACATTTCATACAAAGAGATTATATGTTGCTAAAATCAATAGTAATAAAGAAATATAATTTATTTAAGATGAATATTTTTTTTTATTAAATTAGAAGATACTTTAAGTATTAAATCATTAATTTTATTATTAAAGACTTTATAGATGAAATTTAAATAAGAAAATTGGTTCTATTTTATGATTAAATATATAATTATTCAATCTCTTGAAGGTTTAATAGATATGAGAAATTAAATTTAATTAGATTTGGTACTAAAATTTGTCATCTTTATAAAAAATACTAATAATAATTTTTATACCAATTTCCACTAAATAGATGTGAAACAAGATCAAGATTGTATGTTGAACAAGATTCAATAATTATTGTATAAATATTTATTAGATTGTTAAGCAGAAAAGGTATAATATCACAATTTGCATTATTTCTTTCTATTAGAATGATTTAAATTACAAGTAAAGGAACAAATCTCTTTCAAAGAGTATAGTTACTAGTAAAGTTATTATATAGCTTTTTTAATATTCTTACTTTAGTATTAGTTTTAATTTAGTATTTTCTAAATAGAAGAATATTGTGTATGTTATGTGTATCTATTAACATCGACTTGACTTTCTAATAACATATAAGTTAAGTTTTCTTTACATATTAAAAAATAAAAATAAAAATAAAAATTTATTATTAATAAATTTTATTGATTGATATTTGTATTTTGAGAAGATAGAAATATTAATCAATTTTTCTTATGAATTAAATAATAAACACAAATAGAGGATATTTATTAGAATTAAAAAAAAAATTCATAAATTGATAAAATTTAAATTTCTTATATATTTGGAAATATAAAAATAAAAACTTACAGTAAGACTAAAAAATATTTGTATAAAAAAATAATATATATGATATAGCAAAGAAAAATATCTAGTGTAATAAACAATGTACAAGAAATAATATAATTGTGTAAAAAAGAGAAAAGTCATGTACAATTAGAAAAGAGTATTTTCAAATTAATGAAAAAATAAAAAAATTTAAAATTAGATATATTGATTTTTTTTTAAAATTAATTATAAAAGGTACCATAATTTTGGAAGAATGATTATAAACCATAAATAATGTTGACCATTGCTTTAAAAAGATGAAATAGCAATCTATTTAAACTTCTAATAGAAAAAGGTCAAAACTAAATTATGAATAATTATAGATATGTGTGTGTATATATATATATATATATATATATATATATATATAGTATTTTTAAATTATTTATAAAAAAGTGATGAATATTTAAATATAATATATATTTAAAAAAATTATTTAAATATTTGGTAATTAATTAGGTAATAATTTTTTTTAAAAATATATATATAAATAAATTAAAATTTGTCACTTTTGAATATATAATAAAAAAAAATTGAATTATAAATTAGTAGAATAAAAAATTATTATTATCTTATTATATATTAAAAAAAATTTTAATATATTTAAAATATTTTAGGATTCAATAATAATTTTTTAATTTTTTATTATATATAAATAATTAAAAAAATAATTTCAAATCTTCAAAAGAAATAAAAAAAACTTTAAAATATATATAAATAAATTTAATATTTTTTAATTTTAATATTAAATTTAATTAAATCAATTTTTATTTTTAGAATTATAAATATCTCCCTCTTAACTAATATTCTTTGCTTAATTAGTAATATTTGGCATAATAAAGATTCTTTTTAGGTCCTAAACTTATATTCCTTAACTAATATTCTTTGTATAATTTATAAAACTTTTATCAATCCAGATTATAAATTAAGCAAGGCATATTTTTATTAATATATTTAAATAAGAAAAATTAAAATATGATATTATATTTATATATACTAATTTATTTAATTAATATAAATTTTTTTAAATATATTTTAATATTTGTTTTTAAAACATAATAAAAAAATATTTTTTAAAATAATATATTTTTTATTTTTTATTTTTTAAAAAAATTACTTTTTATTTAAAATTCTAAAATATTGTATAATTTTTGGTCTATATAGAACCAAAAATTGTCACAAATATAAGATTTATTCTAATAATTATCTAATTAACATAGATAGAGAGAAGTAAATAAAAGTAAGTTAATTTGATAATATCTTATAGAAAAGCTTCCTAAAAGCTTCATAGATGCAATTCATAGATGCAATTTCATCTTAATTCATATTTATAAGTGATTAGTGGGTTAGAAACTTGGCCAACAAATTAACCACATGTTGCACATGTTAATAGCTTATGGAATAAGCTAAATATATGGCACATATGTAAGAAATTTGTCTTGCAAGTTTAACACATGTTTTGCAAATTGGACATGTATTGAAGGTCCTATAAAATGTCGCCATGTAACTTTTAGATAGATAGTATATATAGAAAAAAGAATGAAGCTTTTTTCACTCTTGTCAATTTCTTTCTTGTCTCTAGTTTAGTTCAAGAGTCTTTATATTTTTTAATCTTTAGCAATAGCCATTCTAATTTCTTCTTGAAAATGTATACTTTCTTATTTTTATTTTTTTGCTTTCTTTTTATACAAATTTCACTATTTTATGCATCTTGTTTAGTTTTTGTCTTTAACAAATTAACAAGAATATACATATAATATTAGAGCTTTCTCTTTTCTTGATTAAAAGTAGATTCCTCCTTTTTCTTGAGAGAACATATACATATTAGAAGTAATGGATTACCTATTTTTAAATTGATATTATTTTTAGATTTTTTTTTTTGAGTATTTTATTTTGCAGTGAAAGTAGACACCTTCCTTTCTATTATATTATCATGATAGAGCTTGCTAAAAAGAAGAGTGCAATGGCACAAATGCATAAGCAAATGAGAGAGTTAGTACTTGTAATGTATCAACCCAATTTATCACCAAAAAAAGCAACAAGATTACTAGTAAGTAAAGACATAGAGATGATTGGAGCTCCTTCAATATCTACACCAAGCCAAATTATTTTATCCAAGATAGAATATTGTTTAAGCATCAAAGAATCAAAAATTAATTTGATTAAAAAGTTTGATGGTTTAAGGTCTAAATTTCAAGGATTTATCAATCAAGTACAACTAGTGATTAAACTTCAACCTCAAAGTTATCCAATTCAAGGATCACAAGTCAGGTTTATTATGACACTACTTTTAAATTTTGCTTTATTGTTATTTTCATCTTTCATTAAATGACGTGATTTAATATTAGATAATTTGGAGTCATTTTTTAGTATAGTTTTGATCTATGTATAAAAATATAACACAATTTGTGTTACAACCAACAAGATCCATATCTTGTAAGAAAGCAATTGATCAATAATATTATATATTTCACAATTTTGACAACTAGCGACTAATATCAAATAAGATGATGTTGCACTCATTAGCCAATTTTTTTATGGATTACAATATGAGATAAAGAAATTGATGCTCAACTTATCTAATCCTCAAACATTAAGTCAAGCAATTGATTTTGCTATGAAATATAAAAATCAATTTTTTGAATTTTAATTTGAGAGTTGTACAAAGAACCTTCAACATTATTATAATTTAATGGCAACACCAATATCTTTTCAATACATACATTTGGAAGTAGAAGACATATAAATTAACACCGTATATTTTAAATTTCTTATTAAACAAGACAAGATTCATTGCCGTCAAAAAGGATTGTGCTTATATTATAAAGAATTTAAACACACTATTCAATATTATCTAGAGAAACAATGAAACTATAAAATAAGAAGTACTATTATCAAAGAAAATAATATGTCAAGAAACAAATTTGTCCAGTTACAATAGGGACCATGCAGTTAGAACCTTGTACAACTCCTAATAAAGATTCTATTCTTTCTTCAAAATCCTCTCTTTATTTTATAATAGTTTTATATTTAAAATCTAAAAATCAAAAAACCTCTACTTTATTAAATTCAAAAGCCTCAATATATTTTTTAGATGAAAAATTTATTAAAAGCCATAGAATATTTTTAATATAAGAAACTAAATCCATAGATATAGAAGTCATAGATGGTTGTCTATTGTCTTTTGAAGATGTCATTTATGAAATCCTTCTTATAAATATAATAACAGATGGTCATAATAATTATATAATATTTAATATAATTAAATCTTCCTCTAATCTAATCATTTTAGGTTTATCACAGCCACAAAAATATAATCCTTGAATAGACTAGATTTCTCATAGACTTGATTTTTTTTAGAGCATTAATAAGAGTCTTATTAACCAAGTAAAAAGCCATAAGTCTAATATAATAAAATCCATACTTGTAGATATAAAAGCTTTTACACATACAACAAAAGAAGATTATTTTTTGTTACTTATGCTATATCCATTTTTTATAATAAAAAGACTTCAAGTGGCATCCTCAGCCAATGTCAAGATTATTAAGATATTTTTGAAAAAAGAATATAGGTATTATTTTAGAACATCATCCATATGATTGCTTAATCGATCTCAAAGAGAGAACTCAACCTCCAATTGAACCAATCTATAGTTTATTACAAATTGAATTGGCTGAACTCAAGAAATATATTGATAAACACTTTGCCAAGAATTTTATATGCCATTTAAAATCTCCAATAGAAGCTCTTATTTTATTTATAAAGAAAAAAGATGAATCACTATAGATATATGTAGATTATCGAGGATTCAACAAGATTATGATGAAGAATAGATATCCTTTATCTTTGATATTTGAACTTCTTAATCAATTGAATCAAACTAAGATCTATATGAAAACATATCTACAAAGAACATACAACTTGGTCCACATGAAAGAAAGAGATGAATGAAAGATTACATTTCAAATAAGATATTGTCACGGACACAAATTATAGACTTCAAGTCTAAACAAGAAGTTCAAGAAGAACTGACAGGAACTGGATTAATCACATGAGTACAAAAACAACACCAGAGAGGTGAGCTAGAGCTCCAAGAGATGTGTTGTCGAGACTGAAGAACTCTTCAACCTCGACTCCAATATATATTCCTATCTAGGAAGCTTTTCAAGCAGCTTCTACTAACTAGGAAGATATAAGAAGGCTCTGGAAGATTCTAGAGAGTTCTAGGAAACTTCTAGAATGTTCTAGAAGGTTCTAATAAGTATGTCCTTGACATCACCTCCTCCTCTAGCTTCGAGGTCTCCGAGAAGCCATTTGAGATGTATACTCACAAACATAGGAAATCAAAAATTTGTCGCATAGTCTCTGTAATATATTCTAGTTGTCGTTCATGAGGCAGATGATTCATGGATCCTTGTAGCCACCGATAATGACCAATACCTTCTACTTGAGACCATTCTTGAACTTTTATATCTTCATTGTGGAAATGACTTGAAAATATTGCTTCGCCACTACTTGTATGAGCTGCTTCAACTTCAAAGACAATTACAAGTGACTCGTTGCTTGGTATTCTTTCACGTCTTCTTGGCTCTTCTAATTCTTTTGTCTCGAGGTCGATGTCGTGAGCTACTCGGTTGACATGGTACCACTAGTACAATATCTACATTCTCACTAGCCATATCTAAATACACCTTGATATTAGATATCATGATACTACGAAATACAACAAGTTATGTTTTGATGAGACCTGGATCCCTTTTCTATTCATTTTTTCAAAGAAGGCTTCATCTTCACACTTTGTTAATGATCAGCTTTTAATTTATTAGGATATCGTTGATGGAACTCCCGTACCTTTTGAGATGCATTGGCAAGGTTTTCGTCCGGTTTCCATGTTCTTTCATTAATATCATAGCCGCTCCAATACACAAAGTATTCTAATTTATTCCATCTTCGCCGTGAATCTAGTATCCTTTCTACTTCATATTCTTCATTGTTTTTAATTTCTATACTAGGTGGCAGACATTGCACTCTTCCAAGAAAAGACGATTCTCGATAAGGCTCTAACAGAGAAATATGAAAGACAGGGTGTACCTTCATAGCAGTTGGTAATTCTAAGCGGTGCGCCACAGGATTGATTTGCTTTTGGATAACAAATGGTCTCAATCTCCGGTAGTCCAACTTATCACATGCCCGCTTGGTCTTGATATTCCGTCAAAGCAGCCATATTTTATCTCCAATCTTGAAATTAGGTGCCTGATTCCAAAATTTATCCGCGAATGCTTTGTAAGACTCTTGGACAATTTGCAATTGAAGCTTCAATGTGATTTGAAGCTCTGATAGCTGCTGCACCAATCCTTCAGCTGCTGGATTGTTATTCGCTAATGGACTTAATAGATCAAGCTTTGGATGGTATCCATAGTTGGAAAAGAATGGTGTTTTTTGAGTCGATCCATGAAAGGTGTTGTTATATGCAAACTCGGCTAGCAGTAGATATGCAGTCCAATCATCTTCTTGATAGTTGATGCTGCATCGTAAATACTGTTCCAAAACTTGATTCACCCGTTCCGTTTGGCTGTCAGTTTGAAGATGGAATGCCGAAGAAAGCTTGATGTCCACCTTCAATATTTTAAAAAAAAATCTCCAAAACTTTCATACAAATTGGGTTCCTCGATCCAACATGATATCATCTGGTACACCATGATATTGATACACATTATCAAGAAAGAGTCTTGCTGTATCTTTGCTTGACGATGTCTTCTTGCAAGGGATAAAATGTGCCATCTTTGTAAGTCGATCCACCACAACAAAGATGCTGTCAAATGAATTCGATGGCGGCAGATCTGTAATAAAGTCCATGGAAACTGAAGACCATGGACGACACGGAATGGGCAATGGCTGTAGAAGTCCATAAAGGCGATGTCGAGGGTTCTTGGATCTTGAACAAATGTCACAAGAGAGGACGAAATCCTTCACATCCTTCCACATTTGGGGCCACCAGAAATCTTGGAAAATGAGTTCCAAGGTCTTGTTGAATCCGAAATGTCCCGCAGCTAGAAAATCATGACGAGATTGAAAAACTCGAAGTCGTGCTGGTCCTTTTGGGATATACAACCGCTCCTCAAAGTATAAGAGATCTCCTTCAACCTTGAACTTGTCATCATTGATACGCTGCTTAATATCAAGGACTATTGAATCTTCAATGGTCGCAGTACGTACCTGGTTGAGGAAGTCAGCATCAATTGGCACCACATCAACACAAATCCTGAATTGCTCTAGCTTTAATAATGTCATACACTGTTGATCAAGCACTGCTTCTCCAATCTTCGGCGCAAGATATGATCTTCTTGATAAGGCATCTGATAATCCTTGCTGCTTTCCAGGCCGATAAGTAATAACGAAGTCAAATCTAGATAGCAACATATTCCAACGAGCTTGACGACGGTGTCGGGGTAGAGAGAATTTGCCTTAAGAAAGCGCTGGACTTCTAGCTGTCACTAATTTCTCAATCAAGCTTCAAAAATGAGGAAAACTCAAAGTTTATATATATATATATATATTTTTATTTTTTGAAAAATTACATCAAATACATAAGCCTCAAGTAACTAACAACATCCAAAGTATGATAAAATCCTCTAAAACCTTATATATCTTTATGTGGAAATTTTTCCAAACTTCAACATCTCATATCTCCTGATCCGACCGTCCAAACATGGTAAAATTTTACATGAAGTACTGATGTATTCTTATCAACCTCTACAACAATTTTCAACCGCAAATTCATTGCGGATCTTGAGATATCTTGAAAACCCTAACAGCCGCTTCAAACCCTTGTCTTTTTACACCCGCATACAAATTTCTTCATATCTCACAAACTATAAGCTCAAATTCCATGAAATTTATATGTATAGCTTTTTAACACAAAATGTCACATTCTCCAAGAAGTTTGAGCCAAAATTTCGTCTGAAAATTCAAGTTATGGCTCAAAGCATAACTATTAACAACACGGTGTGCTTACTGCCTTCGAATTGGATGCACTATCTTCAACTCTTCATATCTCCTTTGTTTAAACTCAAAACTTAAGAATTCCTTCATAACAAACGTAGATCTTAAAATCACCTTTTCAATCGCACCGTCCGATCTCTAAATGCGTCCGTAAAACTCCGCAAAATTCTAAAAGAGTGACAGTATATATGAAATCCACTCTTTAACTTTGAACAAGTATAACTTCTTCACCCTAACTCCAAATCGCCTAAAATTTCCTCTCAAACTATACCCAAAACCTTAAAATTTACAACCCTACCTTTGGAATTGCGAATCTCCCTTTTGAAGTCGCCGAAAACCCCTGTTAAGGTCGCAGGCAGCCTCCTCAAAGCCCATTGGGCATGGTATTCGACCAATAGGGATGAAGTTCCCTATTCCTTGCCTTCATCCGACCATGGCTTGATTTCATCCCTCCCAATTAGCCTCTTACTAGCTTAAATTTTCATCCTTAAGTCCCCACCTTCTCTCAAGGCTTCATACTAAACATTTAGATCTTATAATTTTTAAATACCATAACTAAAATAAGTAAAATAAAATAAAATAAAGTTTCTTCTATCAACCATTTTTAATTTAACTTACTAACCATTCTAATACACATCTAGATTCATAAACATATAATATATTTTAACTAATTTTTATATATTGTAAGTAATTACAGTACGACAACGATTTAGAATCCGAACAGACATGAAATATTCCAGATTCTTGTGATCCGTATATACGATCACTGGATGTGCAACTCCTTCAAGGAAGAGACGCCACTCTTGGAAAGAATCCACTATAGCAAGGAGTTTCTTATTATGAATCTTATAGTTGATCTTAACCGCAGAAAACTTCCGTTAATAGAATGTAATCGGATGAAGCTTATTATTGATGCCCATCTGTGAAAGTACGGCTCCTAAAGCAAAATCCAAAGCATCGGTTTTCAAATAGAAAGCCTTTGCAAAGTTTGGGTGTACCAAGATTGGAGCCGTAGTAAATGCCGTTTTAAGATTTTGAAATGCTTTTTCCGCTAGAGATCCCCATTCCAACTTATCTTTACATGTTAATTGAATGAGTGGAACAGCAACTTGAGAATAATTCTTAATGAAGATCCGATAGAAGTTAGCAAAGCCGAGAAAACATTGTACGTCTCTAATCCTCTTTGGAACTTCCCAGGATATAATTGCTTCCACCTTCTTGGGATCCATCTTTAAGCCTTCCGTAGTTGCAACAAATCCTAAAAACTCCATCTCAGTTTGGTGAAATAAGCACTTCTCCAACTTGGCGTAGAGTCCTCGCTCACGTAGTTTTTTGAGTACCAAACAAACGTGCTTCTTATGCTTTTCTTCATTCTCAGAAAATATCAAGATATCATCCAGATAAATGACAACAAAATCATCTAGATATTCTCAAAAAATATCGTTCATCATGTGTTGAAAAACCGCCAGAGCATTGGTAAGACCAAATAGCATGACATTATATTCAAAATGACCATACCTTGTACTAAAAGCTGTCTTTCATTCATCTCCTTCTTTGATTCGCACAAGGTTGTAAGCTCCCCTTAGATCAATCTTTGTAAAGATCTTTGCACATCTAAGTTGTTCCAAAAGACTAGAGATCAAAGGTAATGGATAGCGATTCTTCTTTGTCACCTTGTTGAGACCTCGATAGTCCACGCACATCCGTAGTGAGCCATCCTTCTTCTTCACAAATAAGATTGGTGCCCCAGTTGGCGATTTTGAATGACAAATGAAGTTCTTGGCTAGATTCTCGTCAATGTATTTCTACAACTCAGCCAACTCCGTCTACGATAGGTTATAGATTGGGCCAAAAGGCGGTTGTGCTCCTTCTTCCAATTCTATGGCACAATCATATGGTCGATGTTCTGGTAGCATGTCAGCATTCTTCTTTTGGAACACGTCTTCAAAATCCTTGTATTGTTCCGGTATTCCTGCTGTTGAAATCTGCTCTCCACTAGTTGGAGCCGCATAAATGATCAATGGTGTGCCTTCCTTGCACGATCTTACAAATGTTCTTGCTCCAATGAACAAGGATTTTTTGGTTTGGGGTCTTCTTCGGGGCTTGTCCTCAGGTTGTTCTATGGGAAATGTTATCCTCCGCAACCTCCAATCTATGGATGGATTATATTTTTCCAACCAAGAAAGACCAAGAATAATAGGATTTGACGGGGTGCTAATAATGTTGAAAACAATATAACTATTGTGGTCTTTAAACGTCACTTCTATAGGTTCTGATTCATGGGTGACACTACCAAATAATAAAGGTTGTCCATCTATTACTTCTACATGAACAGGTTTGAATTTTTGTACTAGGAGAATTTTGTGACGCTTAGCAAATTCTTGGTCTAAGAAACAAGCAAATACTCTTGAATCTAATAAGACTAAGGTTTGTAGTTTTTCAGAACTAAAAGACAAAAGAATTATAAAACAACGGGCAGGTTGAGTAGAAAGAGAGGAATCTGGTTTTGATTTGTCCAGTCGCACGGTTCCTATTGTGGCTGGGCATCCTCGTTTTCCTGAACAAACGCACCTCTATTCTTGATGCTGCGTCCATTTTGCTTCTTCGGACAGTTTCCAACTCTATGGCCTTCTCTACCGCAATAAAAGCACAAATCTTTCTCCATACGCTGCTTCTTTTCTTTTGGAGTAAGGGATTTGATACGTACCGCATCAATCTGCATGTCCTCTATCTCCGCTTGTGAATTTAGGCTACTTGCCGATATAATTGCGCCACGATGACTTGTATATTGTCTGGAGCGTTGGTCTTAGTGACGTTAAAATAGGCGATTATCGCACTTTACAGCTTGGCTAATAGCTTCGTTGAGCGTTCGTGGATCAGGAAGAGATAATAACAAATCCTTCACGTCGTCTCTTAGACCCCAATAGAATTGGCTCATCAATGCTTCTTCATCCCAATTGATGTCGCATGCCAATTGCTTGAAATCCGATGCATAAACTGATGCAGAGCGAGTCCCTTGTCGTAGTGATCGAATTTTTGTTGTAGCCCATGGAGCCTTGTCATGCTCGCCAAATGCTTCTGCAAATGCCTCCAAAAAAGTTTCAAAGTTGTTCAAAATCGGTGATCCTTTTTCAAATAGAGGAGCAATCCACGATAAAGCTTCTCCCGTAAGCAAAGTTCCAACCAATCCAACGCGTGATTCCTCCGTCCGATAACGTTCGGGTTGTAGAGCTATTATTAACTTGATTTGATTGATGAAACCTCAAAACTTGGAGCGTGTGCCATCAAACTTGTCTAAAAGGCTAATACGAGGTTCCTTTCATTGTGAAAGTAATGGTTCTTATTGAACCAAAAGTAAAATTGCTTCTTCTGGTGTAGAAGCTCGAGGCTGATGAAGCCTAGATTGAGCTATTCCGGATGCTCCATCATTATGAAGTTTTGCAAAGACTCCTTCCATCACCGTAGTTCTCTGTGATAACATAGCAAGAATATTCATAATGGCATCCATCTTGGACTCCAAACTTTCACTCATATTAATGTCTTGACCTCCAACCATTCTAAGAGAAAAGAAGTAATTGTTTCCATAAGGAGGAAATGTTGGTTTAGAAGAGGGTACTCCGCAACCTCTAAAACACCTTAAGACCTTCAAGAAGAGGGATAATCCACTCTCTCCAAGAAGAATAAGACTCCAATATTATGACAAAAAGATATCAGTTTAGAGGAGGATAATCCGCAACCTCTAAAATACTAGTGTACCTTCAAGAAGAGGGGTAATCTACACTCCAACAAGAAGGAACTAAGTGTGATATCCAAGATGAGAGTAGTCTCGACAAA
>JAWRVF010001956.1:0-31535 GCA_036785485.1 Physcomitrellopsis africana | reverse complement strand
TTGTCTTCTTTGACAACCGTACTCCTCATTTTGTAGTTGCGACGTTTCTTTGGACAATGTTGAGCAGTGTGCTTAGGTTCTCCACAATATAAACATAATCCTTCTTGACGACGACGAATCTTTTCTTGTTCAGTAAGAGGTTTAAAATGTACCGCATCAATTTGCATGTCTTCTACTTCCGAATGTACGTTTTGTGAGGATATTGATGTTGCCATTGAATAATAACGTTGAGGCTCCCTTGTACGACTCTCAGATCGAAACTCAAAAAGTCGATTGTCACACTTCACAGCAGAATCAATTGCTTGACTTAATGTCTGAGGATCGGGTAAATTGAGCATTAACTTTTTTACCTCATATTGTAATCCGTAGAAAAATTGACTGATGAGTGCAGCATCGTCCCACTTGATGTCGGTCACTAGTTGTCAAAATTGTGAAGCATATAATGACATTGATCGATTGCCTTGTCGTAGGATGCGAATCTTGTTGGTTGCAACACGAATTGCATCATGTTCTCCATACATCGATCAAAATTCCATAAAAAATGCCTCCAAATTATCCAATATTGGATCACGTCGTTCAAGAAAAGATGAAAACCACGATAAGGTAGGGCCCAAAAGTAACGTTCTAATAAACCTAACTTGAGATCCTTGCGTAGGATAACTCTGAGGTTGAAGTTCGATCACCAGTTGTACCTCATTGATGAATCCTCAAAATTTAGATCTTGTGCCATCAAACTTCTCAAGCAAACTGATTTTTGGTTCTCTAACGTTTGAACGGTGCTCCATCATCGGTGAGGTAGCATGGTTTGGTGTAGATATTGACGTAGCTCCAACTATCTCTATATCTTCACTTCCTGCTAATCTTGATGCTCCTTGTTGAGGTAAACTGAGTTGATGCATTGCAAGTATTAGTTCTCTCATTTGCTCTTGCATTTGTGCCATTGCACTCTTCATTTCCGCAAGCTCTGCCATGATAATATATAGAAAGGAAGATGTCTACTCTTACTTCAAGAAATACGGAACACACACTCAAAAGAAAAAAAATTCTAGAAACAATATCAGTTTAGAAGTGGGTACTCCACAACTTCTAATATGCTTATGTCTTATCAAGAGAAAGGGGTAATCCACTCTTAATTAAGAAAAGACAAAGCTCTGATACTGTATGTATACTCTTGTCAATCTGTCAAGGACAATAACTAGATGAAGTCAAGGAGAATAACTGGATGAAGTCAAATAAACAAGTGAGACCTCTCTCAAAGAAATAAACATAAAGAAGTATATATATTAAAAAAAAACTGGAATGGCTAATGCCAAAAGACAAGAAAATTAGAAACCCTTGAACTAGACTGGAAACAAGAAAGGGTTTATGAAAGAAGGCTTCAACTCTTGTGCACTATTACTACTATCTACCTGGAAGGCTAAGTGGCGTTCTATATGGGACCTCCTTGGCGTGTGGTCCTGAGACACGTGTCCAGGATTACTGAACGACAGGTGTGAACTTGCGAGAGGCAGAGTTTATATGTTTGCGTGTTATTTGAACTGATCTCTTGAGCTACTCAGCATTAATGGAACATGTGCCTAACTTATTGACCAAGTTTCTAATCCAAAAATCTACTATGGACACTTATAAAATCAAAGCAACGTCTATGAAGTTTCTAGGAAGTTTCTCTAAAGATATTATGGATTTAACCTGCTTTTACCTTCTTTTATCTAGTTCTATCTGATCATATAGGTAACTATGTATATGTCCGTGACAGTACCCTCTTTTAAACCGATATTTCCTCCTTGTAGAAACAATTACTTCCTTTCTCTTAGAATGGTTGGAGGTCAAAACATTAATATGAGTGAAAGTTTGGAATCCAAGATGGAGGCCATTATGAATGCTCTTGCTATATTATCACAGAGAACTACGGTGATGGAAGGAGTTTTTGTAAGACTTCATAATGATGGAGCATCCGGAATAGTACAATCAGGGCTTCATCAGCCTCGAGCTTCTGCACCGGAAGAAGCAGCTTTACCTGTGGTTTGACGAGAACCATTACTACCACAATGAAAGGAACCTTGAATTAGCCTTCCAGATAAGTTTGATGGCACATGCCCCAAGTTTCAAGGTTTCATCAATCAAATCAAGTTAATAACAGCTCTACAACCCAAACATTATCCAACGGAGGAATCACGCGTTGGATTGGTTGGAACTTTGCTTACGGGACAAGCTCTATCGTGATTTGCTCCTCTATTTGAAAAAAGATCACCGATTTTGAACAACTTTGAGACTTTTTTGGAGGCATTTGCAGAAGCATTTGGCGAGCATGACAAGGCTCGGTGGGCTACAACAAAAATTCAATAACAACAACAAGGGACTCGCTCTGCATCAATCTATGCATCAGATTTCAGGCAATTAGCATGCAACATCAATTCAGATGAAGAAGCATTGATGAGCCAATTCTATTAGGGTCTAAGGAATGACGTGAAGAATTTGTTATTATCTCTTCCTGATCCACGAACGCTCAACGAAGCCATTAGCCAAGCTGTAAAGTGCGATAACCGCCTATTTCAACGTCGCCAAGACCAATACTCCAGATAATATACAAATCATCACGGCACAATTATATTGGCAAGTAACCTAAATTCACAAGCAGAGATAGAGGATATACAGATTGATGCAGTACGTGTCAAATCTCTTACTCCAGAAAAAAAGAAGTAGCGTATGGAGAAAGGTTTGTGCTTTTATTGCGGTAGAGAAGGCCATAGAGCTGGAAACTGTCCAAAGAAGCAAAATGGACGCAGCATCAAGAATAGAGGTACATTTGTTCAGCAAAACAAGGATGCCCAGCCACTATAGGAACCGTGCGGCTGGACAAATCAAAACTAGGTTCCTCTCTTTCTACTCAACCTGCCCGTTGTTTTATAATTTCTTTGTCTTTTAGTCCTCAAAAATTAAAAACCTTAGCCTTATTAGATTCAAAAGCATCTGCTTATTTCTTAGACCAAGAATTTGCTAAACATTACAAAATTCTCTTAATAAAAAAATTCAAACTTGTTCACGCAGAAGTAATAGATGGACGACTTTTATTATTTGGTAGTATCACCTATGAATCGGAACCTATAGAAGTGACGTTTAAAGACCATAGTAGTTATATTATTTTCAATATTATTAGTATCCCATCAAATCCTGTTATTCCTCATCTTTCTTGGTTGGAAAAATATAATCCATCCATAGATTGGAGGTTGCAGAGGATAACATTTTTCATAAAACAACTTGAGGACAAGCCTGGAAAAAGACCCCAAATCAAAAAATCCTTATTCATTGGAGGAAGAACGTTTGTAAGATTGTGCAAGGAAGACATACCATTGATCATTTATGTGACTCCAACTAGTGGAGAGCAAATTTCAACAACAGGAATACTGGAACAATACAAGGATTTTTAAGACATGTTCCAAAAGAAAAATGCTGACATGCTACCAAAACATCGACCATATGATTGTGCCATAGAATTACAAGAAGGAGCACAACCGCCTTTTGGTCCAATCTACAACCTATTGTAGACGGAATTGGCTGAGTTGCGGAAATACATTAACAAGAATCTAGCCAAGAATTTCATTTGTCATTCAAAATTGCTAGCTGGGGCACCAATCTTATTTGTGAAGAAGAAGGATGGCTCACTACGGATGTGTGTGGACTTTCGAGGTCTCAATAAGGTGACAAAGAAGAATTGCTATCCATTACCTTTGATCTCTAGTCTTCTGGAACAACTTGGACGTGCAAAGATCTTTACAAAGATTGATCTAAGGAGAGCTTACAACCTTGTGCGAATCAAAGAAGGAGACGAATGGAAGACAGCTTTTCGTACAAGGTATGGTCATTTTGAATATAATGTCATGCCATTTGGCCTTACCAATGCTCCGGCAATTTTTCAAGATATGATGAACGATATTTTTCAAGAATATCTAGACGATTTTGTTGTCATTTATCTGGATGATATCTTGATATTTTCTGAGAATGAAGAAAAGCATAAGAAGCACGTTCGTTTGGTACTTGAAAAACTATGCGAGCGAGGACTCTACGCCAAGTTGGAGAAGTGCTTATTTCACCAAATTGAGATGGAGTTTTTAAGATTTGTTGCGACTACGGAAGGCTTGAAGATGGATCCCAAGAAGGTGGAAGCAATTGTGTCCTGGGAAGTTCCAAAGACGGTTAGAGACGTACAATGTTTTCTCGACTTTGCTAACTTCTATCGGATCTTCATCAAGAATTATTCTCAAGTTGCTGCTCCACTTACTCGATTAACATGTAAGGATAAGCTGGAATGGAGACCTCTAGCGGAAAAAGCATTTCAAAATCTTAAAATGGCATTTATTACGGCTCCAATCTTGGTACATCCAAACTTTCTGAGCTTTGTTGGAAGCGATCTTGATTTTTACTTTAAATCTTCAGCGGATAGGCATCGATGATAAGTTTCATCCGGTTCGTTCTATTCCAGTTTTGCGGTAGATCTTCTGATTACGTGATAAAGAAGCTCTTCTTGTAATTAGTTCTTTTAGGTAGGCGTCGGCTTCGGCGGAAAGAATGCGCATCCGTCGGCTTATTATATCTGGGATCATGAGAATCTGGGTATTTTATGTCTGCTCGGGTTCTAAACCGTCGTCAAGCTTGATATAATATGTCGCTATCTAGATTTGACTTCGTTATTACTTATTGGCTTGGAAAGTAGCAAAGACTATCCGATGCCTTATCAAGAAGATCATATCTTGCACCGAAGGTTGGAAAAGCAGCGCTTGATCAACAATATACGACATTGTTAAAGCCAAAGCAATTCAGGATTTGTACTGTTGTGGTGCCAATTGATGCTGACTTCCTCAACCAAGTACGTGCTGCGACCATTGAAGATTCAATAGTCTTTGATATCAAGCAGCGTATCAATGATGACAAGTTCAAGGTTGAAGGAGATCTCTTATACTTTGAGGAGCAGCTGTATATCCCAAAAGAGCCAACACGACTTCGAGTCCTTCAATCTCGTCATGATTTTCCAACTGCGGGACATTTCGGATTCAATAAGACCTTAGAACTCATTTCCCGAGATTTCTGGTGGCCCCAAATGTGAAAGGATGTGAAGGATTTTGTCCTCTCTTGTAACATTTGTTCAAGATCCAAGAACCCTTGACATCGCCCTTATGGACTTCTATAGCCATTGCCTATTCTGTGTTATCCATAGTCTTCAGTTTCTATGGACTTTATTACAAATCTGCCGCCATCGAATTCATTTGACAACATCTTTGTTGTGGTGGATCAACTTACGAAGATGGCACATTTTATCCCTTGCAAGAAGACATCATCAAGCAAAGACACAGCAAGGCTCTTCCTTGATAATGTGTATTGATATCATGGTCTACCAGATGATATCGTGTCGGATCGAGGAACCTAATTTGTATCAAAGTTTTAGAGATCTTTTTTTAAAATATTGAAGGTGGACATCAAGCTTTCTTCGACATTTCATCCTCAAACTGACGACCAAATGGAACGGTATCGGGATAGAGAGAGTTTGCCTTAAGAAAGCGGTGGGCTTCTAGCTGTCACTAATTTCTCAATCAAGCTTCAAAAATGAGGAAAACTCAAAGTTTATATATATATATTTTTTTCTTTTTGAGAAATTACATCAAATACATAAGCCTCAAGTAACTAACAACATCCAAAGTATGATAAAATCCTCTAAAACCTTATATATCTTTATGTGGAAATTTTCCCAAACTTCAACATCTCATATCTCCTGATTCGACCGTCTTAACATGGTAAAATTTTACATGAAGTACTGATGTATTCTTATCAACCTCTACAACAATTTTCAACTGCAAATTCATTGCGGATCTTGAGATATCTTAAAAACCCTAACAGCCGCTTCAAACCCTTGTCTTTATACACCCGCATACAAATTTCTTCATATCTCACAAACTATAAGCTCAAATTCCATGAAATTTGTATGTATAGCTTCTTAACACAAAATGTCACATTCTCCAAGAAGTTTGAGCCAAAATTTCGTCTGAAAACTCAAGTTATGGCTCAAAGCATAACTATTAACAACACGGTGTGCTTACTGCCTTGGAATTGGATGCGCTGTCTTCAACTCTTCATATCTCCTTCGTCTAAACTCAAAACTTAAGAATTCCTTTGTAACAGACGTAGATCTCCAAAAGCCTCCGTACAACTCCGCGAAATCCCAAAAGAGTGACAGTATGTATGAAATCCTTTCTTTAATTTTGAATAAGTATAACTTCTTCACCTTAACTCCAAATCGCCTAAAATTTCCTCTCAAACTATACCCAAAACCCTAAACTTTACAACCCTACCTCTGAAATTGCAAATCCCCTTTTTGAAGTCGCCGAAAATCCCTGTTAAGGTCGCGGGCAGCCTCCTCAAAGCCCATTGGGCATGGTATTCGACCAATAGGGATGGAGTTCCTTATTCCTTGCCTTCATCCGACCATGGCTTGATTTCATCCCTCCCAATTAGCCTCTTACTAGCTTAAATTTTCATCCTTAAGTCCCCACCTTCTCTCAAGGCTTCATACTAAACATTTAGATCTTATAATTTTTAAATATCCTAACTAAAATAAGTAAAATAGAATAAAATAAAGTTTCTTCTATCAACCATTTTTAATTTAACTTACTAACCATTCTAACACACATTTAGATTCATAAAATATGGCTGCTTCGACGGAATATCAAGACCAAGCGGCCATGTGATAAGTTGGACTACCGGAGATTGGGACCATTTGTTATTTAGAAGCAGATCAATCATGTGGCGTACCGCTTAGAGTTACCAGCTGCTATGAAGGTACATCCTGTCTTTCATGTTTCTCTGTTAGAGCCTTATCGGGAATTATCTTTTCTTGGAAAAGTGCAATGTCCGCCACTTAGTATAGAAATTGAAAACAACAAAGAATATGAGGTGGAAAGGATACTAGATTCACGGCAAAGATGGAATAAATTAGAGTACTTTGTGCATTGGAACAACTACAATATTAATGAAAGAACATGGGAATCGGCCAAAAATCTTGCCAATGCGTTGCAAAAGGTACAAGAATTCCATCGACAATATCCTAATAAACCAAAAATTGGTCATTAATGAAGCGTGAAGATGAAGCCTTCTCTAGAGAAATGAATAGAAAAAGAATCCAGGTCTTATCAAAACATAACTTGTTGTATTTCGTAGTATCAAGATATCTAATATCAAGGTGTATTTAGATATGACTAGTGAGAATGTAGATATTGTACTAGTGGTACCATCTCAACCAAGTAGCTCACAACGTCGACCTTGAGATGAAGAATAAGAAGGGCCAAGAAGACATCGAAGAATACCAAGCAACAGGTCACTTGTAATTGTCTTTGAAGTTGAACCAGCTTATGCAAGTAGTCGCAAAGCAATATTTTTAGGTCATTTCCACAATGAAGATAGAGAAGTTCAAGCATGGTCTCAAGTAGAAGGTATTGGTCATTATTGGTGGCTACAAGGACCCATAAATCATCTGCCTCGTGAACAACAGCTGGAATATATTGCAGAGACTATGCAACAAATTTTTGATTTCCTATGTTTGTGAGTATACATCTCAAATGGCTTCTCGGAGACCTCGAAGCTAGAGGAGGAAGTGATGTCAAGGACATACTTATTAGAACCTTCTAGAATATTCTAGAAGTTTCTTAGAACTCTCTAGAACCTTTCAGAGCCTTCTAAGATCTTCATAGTTGGTAGAAGTTGCTTGAGAAGCTTCTTAGTTATTAGAAGTTGCTTGAGAAGCTCCCTAGTTGGTGGAAGCTGCTTAAGAAGCTTCCTAGTTGATGGAAGTTGCTTAAGAAGCTTCCTAGTTGGTGGAAGTTGCTTGAGAAGCTCCCTAGTTGGTGGAAGCTGCTTGAGAAACTTCCTAGGTAGGATTATATATTGGAATCAAGGCTGAAGAGTTCTTCAGTCTCGACAACACATCTCTTGGAGCTCTAGCTCACTTCTCTAGTGTTGTTTTTGTACTCATCTGATTAATCCAGTTCCTGTCGGTTCTTCTTGAATTTCTTGTTTAGACTTTAAGTCTATATTTTGTGTCCGTGACACTTGGCTTCAGATGATGATTTTTTCTTATATCCTTATTTCAATCTTGGAGAGCTTGAAAGAAAAAAGACTCTAGAATTGCCCCTCTTTTCATAGAAATAAGTCAAAAAATCTTCTTCTTTACTTGAAGAATTTAATTCCAAAGTTTTATTTCTTTTGACAATAGAGAGGGCTTTTAACTTTGACATATGAGCCAAGTTGAAAAAAGCTTCTAGCTACAAATTCATGGTTCAAAAGTAAAATGCATTAGGCACCTAATTGTGGAATTATATAAAATTTGTAATTAAAAACTAACAAGTTATTCAATTATTAGAAAGTTTAATTAGATTTTTAATTAATTATAAAAAAACATAAAAAAAATCCTAAAGAACTTTTAAAATAATTATAAATAAATAATAAAAAAATATTAAAGAAATATTAATTTAAATTTTAAAAAAATATTTAAATAAATTTTTTAAAAAATATAAAAAATAAAAATTATAATCAAATTCTAATCAAATCTTAGTGAAATCCTAGTCAAATCTTAATCAAATTCTAGCCAAATTTTAATCCAATTCTATTCAAATTCTAATCAAATCTTATTCAAATTCTAATCAAATCTTAGTCAAATCTTAATTAAATCTTAGTCAAATTCTAATCAAATCCTAATCAAATCTTAATCAAATCTTATTCAAATCCTAATCAAATCCTAATCAAATCATAATCAAATCCTAATCAAATCCTAATCAAATTATAATCAAATTATAATCAAATTCTAATCAAATCCTAATCAAATTCTATTCAAATTCTAATTGAATCCTAGTCAAATCCTATTCAAATCCTAATCAAACCTTAATCAAATCTTAATAAAATCTTAGTCTAATCTTATTCAAAATCCTAAATCCTATCTAAATCTTAATAAAATCCTAATCAAATTCTAAATGAATCCTAATAAATCTTAATCAAATCATAATAAATCCTAATTAAATCTTATAATAGATTAAAACTATAATGGCTAATAATCTAATTGTTAATCTTACCTCAAATTTTACAAGCTTTTTAATAATTAAATTGACAATATGCATAAAAAAATTGAAGAAGATCCAACTTACGAAATAGAAGTTAAGCTCAAATTTCTACTTAGATGTAGGCCATCCTCCTTCTCAAACTTTCATGTCAATCTCATAGCACAAATATCTTCCTTTTGCACCATTCAATTACTTTCAAAGTTCATAAACAAATAGAAAATCTAGTTTACTATCAATACAAATAATTCTTATTTCAATCCAACTAGTAGATTGTTAAATATCTGAAAAACCCTCATTGACTTTCAAAATCCAATATCCAAGATTTTGACCCACTTGAAGTTCAATAACCTTCAATTAAATTATTTGATCAAGCTCAAATTTATAACATACATTTACCATAGCTATAATTACAAATCTACAAATCTTTACTCGTAGATTTATAATCAAACTCACAAAATTCTCAAATTTATAAATCTCTTTTTATTTCACAAAATCCAAAGTCACTTAAAACAATGTTGACTTTATAAAGCTCTTAGAAAGCTAATTTTTATCCAAATCACTCAAAATCAATGATCAAACAAACCGCCTTAAGTTTGCCCTTTAATCCAACTCTCAAATTTCCAAAAGAACCCTCTACCTACCATAGGCACGTGGTTTTGTATCTCAAGGTCTGATTTTGACTCAGGTTCACAACTAGTCCTCTTCTGGTATCAACTCTAAAAATTTTGAAATAATTTTTATTAAAACCTATTCTTAACTCTTTTTTAAAGATACTTATATTATTTATTTTTCTAATTTATTTTATTTTGCCTTATTTATGGCCATATAAAATAAATAGAAGTCTCTTCTATAAAAAGATAATATTAGCACTTTTTAATTTTTATTACTTTCTTATCTATTATCTATAATTCTAAGATAATTTGCTAAAATATTTTTATTTGAGTTCCTCTATATTATAATTATTCTTTTTTTTTTTATCTAATGGCTGTATTATTATACGACACTATGCTACCTTTGTTGGTACCTCTAAGGTAAAGATTCACTATTGGATAACTATGGAGTACCACCAATTGTATTGTAGGATATCTAGTCTAGCATATCCCATGCCAAATCAAATATCTAGTCTAACATATCTTGTACCAAATGACATCGACAATTATAGTATTATGTTCAACATCACAATGATATAATTGTGACGCTAAATTATGTCTGTTTAATTGACAGTTTCTAATACAAAGGTGACTAAGTCTAAAAATATATTTAATTTCTTTCTCTCTTCTTCTCTCCCCTCTTTCTTCTCCCCTTTCTTTCTTCTCTTCCTTCTTCTTATATTCCAAATATATCACTTGAGTAAAACAAAATTCTTAAAGTTCAAAGAATTGAAACATAAGATGTTTACTTTGTATTATAAAAAAAAACTATAATAAGACATAAGAATAAGACTAGAAAGTTCAAACTAAGCCATAAGAATAACATTGTCAAGACTGAAGATCCCCTCAACCTTAACTTCTATATATACTAGATATAAGAAAGCTCCTTGAAAAGTTTCTTTGATATTTGGAAGTCAAACAAGCCTAAGATCCTTCTTTGGCAACTTCTTAAAATATCTAAGTCTCCAAATACTTTCTACTGCCATCTAAGATCTCCTAGAAGCTTTTAGAATCTTTTAAAAAAATTTTGGGATCTATTAGGACTTATTAGGGCCTTTTTAAAACCATCAAGAATCTTCTAGAACCTTCTTCTATTGTGTATCTATGATACCTTAGATCTTACAAGGAAAGTCTTTAGCAAGAGTGAGACTTGATTGGAGTCTTAATAATGTATTTAATCTTGCTTGAATACAAAATAGTCTAGCTCTTCTATGCCAATTTTACAACAAATACTAATCTTACAAGCTTATAGATTGTTATGCATTACTTTTTAAAGATCTTTTCATAATAGATTGATATGTTTAGAAGCCATGCTTGATGTCTATTTTATCCTATCCTTCTAAGTTTAAGCATTCTGTATAATTTGCTTAGATTTCTTTTGGTTCTAAAATATAAAAGGTGGTGCTATATCATATTCCATCCTTTGATTATCTTATTATTCTTAATAGAAGCTAATTGACCATCATCTTTGATAGTGATGTTATCTAGGACTAATCTTGAAGAGACAAAATTAAGAGTCATATGCTTTAGAGGGAGTATCCTATCTACCCTAACCAAGGGTGGAATTAGAACAACCTTGGTATCACAATTAAAAGAAGAAATTAGATTGGATTGATCTTGAGAAGTTGTTATATGAGCTAGTATCTTGTAATACCAAAGCCAACATATTTTGACGATTTGTGGTATAAAATCTTTGAGATCTAGTTATTGATCAAGCATTAATTTTTGTCCCAATTATATGAAACTTATAGCTAGTTCTACTTGTGTAACACCTGCAAATTGAACTAACTTAGAAACAACCAAATTCTATTCATATAACAATAAGGGACAAGACTCACCTACCCTTATAGAAGGCACCAATTAAATATCTCTTTTAATCCTCTCATGTGATAAAGAGCTTTTTAGCAAAATTGGCTGATTTTTAAATGTATCGTAATTTGTGATTTTTGTTACATCCTTCAATATCACATAAACCATATGCGGATCCAAATTGTGATATGCATGATTAGATGTATTTGATAGAATATAAATAATAGGATGCCATGCATAATGTTCTTTAGATTGTTGATTGTTAGCATCAACCTTTTTGATGTGAGCCTCTTCCAATTCTTTATTTAGTATCTCTATATTTATATTAAATAAGGATAAAGCCATCTTTATCCACTGTATTATTTAATTTCAAACTTTGAGATTGCTTCAAGAACTTACATGTATAGTTAATATCTTTGTTGGTAGAGGGATTGCACTTGTGAATTTTCAACAAAAGTCTAATATTCTTCCTTCTTATAATATTTTTCTACATGGCTTTAGATTTGATTAAGCCAAAATAATCTTTTATTTTGTGATTGATATCTATGTAGAACCAATATCTTATAGGTAAATTCAAATAATCAACAAAAATAGATTTTAAAACTTTAGGCATTTGATTTTTTATCTTAATTTTGAATTTTTATCCTACTATTGAATCCATGGCAATATAAAATCGTAGTTCAAGTTTTATTGTATATATTTTTGGCTTGTGATTTTTCAATCTCTTTTTTCAAATGATTTAGTTGTTGTTTTTTTTTTGGTTGATATTTTCAAATGATTTATATAAAAATTTTAAAAATTATATTTATATATATATGTATATTCTAATCTTTTTTAAAAATAAATATATTCTTGATTTTTTTAAATATATATATACTATAAGAATTTGATATACTTAAATATATTTAGAATAATAATACTTTTAGATATATTTAGAATAATTAATTAATTTTAATAAATTAAATTGAATAATAATAAATATATTTAGAATTACAATGCTTTTTAGATTCTTAATCAATGACTTAATTATTCTAACATGTACCAATTTGAAATCAATTTTTTTTGGAAATGCTAAAAGGTAATAGATTTTAAAATTTTGAATTAATATTCTTTTAAATTTAAATTTAAATACTTTTTGATGGAATGGAACTTTTTTGTATCTAATTGTATTCTTAAGGCACCAATGTTTAATTTAACTCTTAAGACCATAAATCTTCCAATAGTTGAAGTAAAAGATTTTATTGTTATTTCATTCAAAACTACCAAACCTGAACCTTTTCTTCCATGAGCCCCCCAAACTTCCAAAGTCATATTAACCCACACCTCAGCAAGGTCCTATTGCACATTATTTGTTGGGAATTGCTTCCTAATGACATCAAATGACATCAAAGTGCATCACTTTAGAGGCATTCCACCAGACATCTTAGCACACACATTGCAATCTTAAGACATCTCCATTTAGGAATTGCATGGCTGCTTGCACCTATCTGAGTGGTACAGCTATTCCCATGCTGGGTTGCCCTTGATTCTTGGTGACTTTTGTCCTGGTATTGAAGTCCCTACTGTGTCAGAGGTCACATTGGTTCAGTCATGGAGAAAAACCCCTGCCCCATCCCTTTCCCTCATAAGGAGAGATGTTATAATTGCTTGAAAATAAACTTTGCTGCTTATCACTTATCCACTTGGAGAACAAGCATATGACTGTCAACCTGCAATTTTCTGGCACATAGACCAAATGTCTATGTAAAGACCAGATGAAGTGCTGTCCTTTTGACTTAATGGCACAGTATCAGAAATTCTTACTGAAAGATAAAAACTGTTAGCAAAAGAGGTCTCACATTTTTACATGTGCTGACAAACCTTATCTACAAGTTTACACAGTTTTAGTGCTGCAACGCATCTCTAACTCAATTTGAACTTCCTCCAAGCGTCGTCAAAGAAGAAGCACTGCAAAATACTCCTACCACTAACACCACTACCGGCAAAACAACCTCCCGCATAATCTCAAGCAGCATCCATCCTCGTCCTGGTTTTTGTTCTCTTCTGTACACAATCATGTCCGGTAGCTTACTTTCTGGGTCTCTCTCACGTGAACTTTGCCTGATCTTTTGAATTTTACTCCTGAGCCAAACCACCATGTCCATTACACAACGTCAAATTGTATTATTGGTCATTCCAAATGAACCTCCTTTCTGTAACAACCTTGCTACATCACAAGATGTCAAGAGCTGCGAGGAATTGAGCTGTGTACCTTGAAAAATACAGAAGCAAGTGATTTATCACCGGAATGGTGTAGGACACCATGCACACGCCGGTGGCACCAGTTACAACAAGAATGCTTCCTGATTTGCTGGGCCAAGTGACAGCGATAGCCAAACATACTGTGACGATTGCGGTCATAACCACAACATGCTGCAGCCGCTTGTTCTTCGCTAATCTCTCCGGTATCCAGCCGTCAACTGTATGCCTCGTCGCATATTCTAGCATGGGTAGAGAGAAGGCCAAATACACTGCACGCATATTGAACCTGTAGCTGTTAAATGAGCTGTCGGTGTCTGGTTTCTACTATTCTAGTTTCAGTATGACATTTATCAGAGCTTGAAGGGGCAGTATTGAACAAAAGCATGATATGAGAACTAAAGAAACAGGTGAGATCGTGAGGAGAAAAGAAGGATCGTACGCGCCATTGATAAGTTCAGCACTCCTTGGGCTACACCACCCCCCAGCCATTTGTTCAATAGAATATTATCTTCAGTACTTGCACCATAGTTCGCAGCTCCAAAAAATCCCGTCGCACCATATATAACGAATGAATTTACTGGGGGTCACTCATTCAGTAGAAAAGGGACACTATGTGAGGAAAGCTTCGGCAACTGCAAGGGATATGTGGACACAATGTGGAGAATGGTTCGAGATCATGTGCGCCTTGTAAGTGCAGAAACGTTTTTAGGATATACGGATCAATATCTCATTCGAGAAGCAGATCTGGCATACCGAAGTCTCACCTAGTACCACAACACGTGTTGACCAGGATGTCAGCTTCACACCAACCTTTCCTTCAGGCATCTCTTCCAAGAGGGGCATCATCACCGGCTGAATGTAGAAGGCGAACCCGAAAACCGATACCGCCTGCGAAGTCGAACCTGCATAGGATGTATTGTCGCTTTCAGTGGGTGAACATATATCCCTAAACCTTCCTAAAAAGCTTAACCCTTTTTTATGGCATCTGTGATTCGGAGATATCCACATACCCATTGAAAGAGCCGTGGGCAAGTTTTCTCACCAATTGAAGTGAAGCCAACAGAAGCCAGCTCTCCAGTTGCTATAGCCGGCAACCCGTTAATAATTGTCTCAACAATTGTGACGCCCATCAACCATAATACTATTGCTGTGCCAAGGATACCCACGTATTCGAGCTGCAAGACTCTCAGAGGTGAGCCCAATTGAGATCAATAAGTTAAGATACACTTCGTATATTGCACAAATGATCTTCTGAGATAAGGCCAGATTGATATTGAGTAGAGAATTGCGCATAAAAGTTCGAAGGTCATTAACACAGGCTAAGGATCACCTGCCGAAGGCGGCTGACCAAGCAGAGGGGCCAAACTAGAATCACAGTCGCCAGCACCATGATCGCGCGTCCACCTCCACTGATGAGGGCATCTGGGACGTTTGGCCAAGTCCTGATTAATCCGCTTGAGCCCGCCTCTCCAAGCTGCGCTAAGGCACCTGTAAACGAGCTATCAAAATATTTTGTAGATTAGAAGTGCACCAATTGCTGACTCGTTCAAAAACGATAATACTGAACTAGAATTAATTGTTCCAATCACCAAGATAAAGCGAGTTTGCTAGTACATACCCCAGCAGCAGCACCACAATGCTAATTTCCGTCACAAGCTGCATGTACGACAAGCGAAGTGAATGTCAGATTCAGAGAGAAATTAGCTATACTCTGGTATTGATGATTAACCAACCTGTGAAGAACCACGTTTCCGGTTCAAAGAATGGAAAAATTACTGACCCGCCACCAACGGCCGCCAATCGAGAACACTAGGGACTCGTAATCCATGTTGTCGGTAGCGTATGCCTGCCGCAGCAACAAATCGCATGTGTAGGCATTGGCAGACGCAACCACCGCCATGATCAGAAACCCAGCCGTGATTCCTGTGATGCTAAATGCCCATGCCACTGGCAACACAGCCCTGCAACAATTTCCCCTTCCATGAATCCCCGACATCTTACCAAATCAACGATCTCATTAGTTCAGAGGATCGTACTCTCCCAACATTATGGTGCTGTCACGGACCAACAATTCGACTGCAACTACAGCCCATTATCTCTATTAATGTTCATCTTTCACATGAATGATTATCCTGACCAACAGGTGTAACGCTGTGGAAATTACTCTTGATTCATGTTGTTGTAAGAAGACTAAGTCTCCGTTTGAATTAAGATGGCCCCATGCAGTAGGATTCACAGTGAGAAAGATACCCGCCCATGATGGCTAGAGTGAGCATGGGAATTACGCTTCGCAGCACGCGCCGATTCTCCGCCACTCTTAAAATTCCTCGCAGGGTGACATCTTCGGGTGAAATTGAAGTTCTAAATTCATCATTTGTCGCGACGGACATGTCCTCAGCAGTTCCTGCAGGTTTCGCCACCTTGTGTCCGATTCGAGCCTGCACACTGACACTACTAAGGTCCGCCAGCGCCACCGGCGCCAAATCTCCAGCACGTTCTTGAGAGTCCATCAGCGGCGTCGACACATACAGAGCAGCAGCCTTTGCGCCTCTTCTCTTGTTCAACGCTCACTGCATCTAACTCTGGGGAAAGACGTTCACCAGAGTTGCACTTAAATTAAAAGAATCTATCTACGCATTAGACGAAATGGAAAAATTGCGGACATTCCAAACTATCGCATAGCTATTGATCTAGGATCTGTTTGTCACGAAACGATACCTTTGGTTTATATACTCCATTGTATACAGGTTGTTCACACGCAAAAGCGCACTCAATAAATTAGATATAAATAGTGGAGTGGAAGTTGGGTTGAAAGTGGAAAGGTCAATAAATGAGACGGATCATGTCAGGAAAAGATGACAGCAGTACTAGCTGAATTGTCGATCAAATACTCGTGTACTCGCTCAGCATAAAGCGATTAAAAAATGAATGACGGCACTTGTCACCGAAGTAGCTCCCATCCTTGTGGAATCCACACTCAAAAGCGGAATCCACCACCCCACATTTTTGGTGAGGAGGAAGGTTGGCGGACGGGGGCGGGGGCGGGGGGCTGTGGGGGCGTATCAACTGACGAATGCACTATGCTGTGCGCTGAAACCCAAAGTCACTAAAAGCAACGCATGATCAAAGAAACAGATTGTAAACCTCGTATGCTCCAGTTAAAACTCAACGGTTTGCAGCGTAATCGACGACTCGAGCCGCACGATGATTCATGGCAGTAAGACAAAGGTACTGACGTCATTGCTGCCATTCGATCGCTGCGCATTCAACAGCGGTGAAGAAACAGGAGGTGGACAATCAAGACGAGAATTTGTGGTAAAGGCCATGGGTAACGATGTCGCAAGGTCCACGCAGGCGTGGACCAAAACGCCAAGGGTCACATGAGCGGGGTGCAAGGGTGATTTAATGGTGATTCGCACATGGCCACACGAGCAGAGTACATGTGGTATCAGCCTGTACGTCTGTTGCCACTCCTGGTTCATTCAACTACACCTCAAATGCCATCTTGCCACATGCTCATGAACGTGAACCTCCATCGCTTCCTATGCACCACCCCGAGTCCAGACCAATAGTGATAGTGCCATGCGGCGTTTGAAGTTCCACAGTCAAGATAATTGCCTTCCAAGCAATGGACCCGGGTTCGACTCCCGGCAAACGCACGCACTCACAAATAAAAGCACAAATGCACACGCGCGCGCGCGCCCCTTTTCTCGCGGCATGTTATGCTCACGGATGATGTGTGGCCCGGCGCTAGCCCCTTCGCGGACCGCGAGACCGCTGCTTCTCTCCCACTCTCGGGTGGTCGCACACTCCTCCAACCCGCCCACGGAGACAAGCCATACAGAGACCCTGTCCCTGTTCTCCATACAATCCATTACATTCCATCACAATCCGACTTCGTGCTTCCAATTGGTGGGCCCCGCAAACGGGGCAGTCCAAAAACTCTGCCTATGCCGGTCGTTGCGCCCAGCGCACGGTATTCTTTAGTAAAAGGCGAAAGAATAGTTCGCTCTGTGCTGAGCGCCCGGCTCTATGCCTTCCCCGCCCGCACACCCACGCTCTTCTACGCATGCCCTGCCCCTTCTTCCACCCATCCGTATGGGACCCACGCATGCATGCCTTCACTTCTCCGCCCACTAACCCAACGTGCAATCTGCATCCTCCTTCCTCCTGCATCCCTCTCAGCTTCCCACCACCACCACCACTGTATGTCGATGTTGGAGTCAACCATGTGTGTTCCTGCCTCAAAACATGGATGCACAAAACCACCCCCATCTCTCTCACATCCAGTCAAATCCATGGATCAATGGATGAACACAATTCAAAGAAACAGGCAAGTGAAAGAGAGAAGGGAAATCTTAAACTTTGAAGCTGTGCTCTTTCAAACAAACAGATAATCATTATCATCATCAACACCATGACAACCACAGCAGGCTATGAGAAAAACACAGTAAAACAAATCATTCAATCAATAACAAGCATACACTGGTACATAGAAATAAGCACAGTAACATTTGTGATAAAGAACCAAAACGTGTATTTCAATAATAATAATAATAATATTAATATTAATAACAATAACAAACAAAATAATAAAAATCAAGTTTTCATAGATAAGAAATGGAAACCGCAATGCTGAAAAATAAAGTTGAATAAGTAAATAAACAAACCAACATACATACTCCACAAACCACAAAAACAAATTCAACCAATACTCAAGAACACAGTATTTCAGACAAATATATAACAATAACCCAACAAGAATAACAAAAATAACAAAACAAACACAAAGAAAAACATGAAAAATAAGTTCAAAGAAAGAAAGAAAAAAAAAATTAAACAAATTAAACAAATTAAACAAATAAATGACAAAATGTAACCAAGTTTGGTTAGATTCATTTTGTGTTTATTATTCATTTCTTTATTTGTTTCCTCTTACTACTTCTTCTGTGTTTTGTTTTGTTTTTTTGTTTTTTTGTTTTTTTCTGGTTTGTTTGTTTATTTAGTTATGCTTGCGTGATGTGTGTTTGTAGAACCCGGGGATCCACCTCGTGCTGAACAGCGTCCAGGGGTCTGGGTTAGCGGGGCGCGGGTGAAACACAAGGCGACGGAACCGCGTGTGGCTGACAAGGCTGACAAGGTGGCCTCCGCGGGGTGGGGAGGCGGCGTCCAACTCCGACTCCGACACCGACTCCAGATCAAGTATCAAGTATTAAGTACGAAGCATCAAGCATGAAGCATCAAGCAAGCATCACCAGCACCAGCACCAGCACCAGCACCAGCACCAGCGGAGCGTGACAAGGCTCCTTGGCTCTCTTCCACCCAGCCCCACTGTCGACCACTCACGCGCACACTCTTTCCTGTTTCGCTCTTTGCATTTGCATTGTAGGGGGGTCCCCTCCGGGGAACGGAGGGGGATGGGCTGCGCCGGCCGAGGAGGTAGTGCAAGACCAAGGCGACGCGTGCCGGCCCGGGCAGCAAGCTGCCGGATGGGCCCGCACCCCAAATAAATTACATTAATATCATCGGGCTCGATGAGCCTCGTATCAGATATTAAACTGATAAGAACAGATACTACACTTGATCTTAGCCAAAAGGCCGAGAAAGGTATGCCTCTCCCCTCCCGCCCCGCCCCCCCTTCTACCCCCACCTCCGCCCTCCCTCCTGCACACGCTATGGGGCATTCACCACCCCCTGCCTCCTCTCCCCCACCCACTGCCACTTCAACATATCAACACACTCGCCACACCACCAAATCAAAGCCCCCGCCCTCGACCCTCGACCCTCGACCCTCGACCCTCTCTTCCATTTTGCAACCACCCAACACCACAAAACACAACGGGTTTCCACCACACCCTGTCACGCTTTGCACTTCTTACCCCACCAAGCATGGGAGGGGGGACGGTTAACAGGTTCTGAACATGATTACCATTTTTCAGTTTTCGTGGTTCTGTTGCTTCTTTCCGTTCCTTCTCTTCTCTTTCTCATTCTCTTTCTCTTTCTGCTGTATTTCTCCTTCCTTCTCCTCCTACATCTTGTTTTGGTGTTTCTTCTGCTTCTTGTGTTGCTCCACAGAATCACGCATTTTCAACACCACATCATCGTAAATTCCGTACACACATACACATGCACCCATGATGTGCAAGAGAAAAAAACAGAAACCAAAACTGAATGAAGGAGAGGGAAAGAGAGAACAAGAGCAACAGAAGTTCAATGTGTCTAAGTTACTTTTTATGTTGTTCTATTTTTATCTAGTTCTGTACATTGTTGATATTTACAGAAATCTGTTGTACCAGAAGTCCTTATTTGCTGAGAGAATTTGGGTAGGATTATGAATTGAATTTAGTTCATATTGTAGAAAGATTTTAATTTTCGTAGTATTTCAGTAAGAATGAGAATTGGAAGTTGTTTTTAAGTTGTTATGCAAGAAATGATTCTGTTATTGAGCATGCTAGATAAATTAGATGTTGGTAATCATGTGTAGTTTTAAGATAAAATTTATATGTTAAAATTAAAAAGTAATGTGACACTTTTCAATTATCTACCAATACTGTTTTTTCTACAACTTCATCTTATTCCAAATCGAAATCGAAGTACATAATAAATGGCTTTATCCTGAAGATTGTAAAGTAAACGGAAAAAGCCAAGATCACATGGACGAACTGTAAGAGAAGAGGTAAAATATTATCCCAAATAAACCAAGAAAAAAATTAAAATTTAGAAATTTATACCTCCCTTGCTCTAGTTCTATCTGGATTACTGATATAGTGTAGTTTAATTCCTTTGATTTCAAAATCTTGCAGTATAGTACAAGTTCATACTTAGGTCTTGGGTTCTACTTCCACACAACTTATGTTCTTACAATACTACGATATCTCTCCTGGTTTGTATGTTATCAATATAACCACACTGTTTTAGGATTTTTTGGAGTCATTCAATCCCCTAGCAACAAATTTAACTTCAATCAAGTTGATTTCTGAAAATTGAGTACCTAAATCCACCTAGATCTTGTCTTCTAGCAGAGTGCAACCTCTCTCTATGTATAATTACCCAATTCTCAGACCTTTTTTCATAATGAGGGCTAATCAGTTGGGAATGCTTATCTTCTAATTCTTCATATATAATGCTTGCAATTGTTGGATTAATGAGTGAATTTTGGTGCAGAGGCATGTTGTGTGATTTGATGGGCCTGGATAAAGCTCTTGTTACCTAAGAGACGTTGTGTCTAAATTGTGTCCTTCCATGCTTTTCTGTCTTCTTGCTTTCAAGTGACCTTTGTTTCCTCACAAGCCCTACTGCTTTCATGTTAGGCAATACAGATAGGAGATACTTTATCCAAGCTAGCAGCTCTGATGTGGATTCTGTCCCTAATGACATTGCTCAGCCTGAATTTGTTGGGAGGTCTCATTCCTTCTAAGCCTCTAAAATAGAACTTGACACATTCTAAATCTTGTGCTACAAGTTAATGGCCCTTACATAAAATAATGGAAATGATAATAGAATCCTCCAAAGCATTTTGATAAGATTTATGTGTGAATTATATCAGAAAATGTGATTTAATAGTATATTTGTAATTTTCAAAAGAAAAATAAAGAATAACATTATTGTTATGAATGATTAACATAGTTTAAGACTGTGAATTAAAATATCCAAAAAATCCAGTATAACATAAAAAAGTAAAGAAGAGCTCTATATCTGAATTTAAAAATAAAAAAATCTAATAGATATTTTTTAATGTACTGTTAATTATTATCATGGGAAATGCTGTGTCTGTTTGTCATAATCAATCTGATTATTACAATGAATGGAAAGGTACCATAGATGAATATCGTAGACTTACAAGTGCTGATTTTGCTTACCATCCTCTGTTTGATCCAAGAGAATATCATCATCTCATTACCCGTAGTGGAGTTAGTGATGATGAGATCAAGAACGACTGGGACCTTAGTGATGATGAGATCAAGAACGACTGGGACCTTAGTGATGATGACATAAAGACAATCTCTGGTGCAGCATCCAATGTACCCGTTTCATGTGCTGAAATAAAGCAGGTCAGTCATTCAAATGCAGTTGCTAGTTATGCTGTACTTACAGTATATCTGGTGTCATTTAGTATTGCGTCTAATATAGTAATAATAAACGTAACAACATATACAGTTGAAGACTTTGATTCTTTTGGATGGGCACATAGTAATAAACAAAGAGATGAGCATACAAGAGCTTATATGCAGGAACATCAAGAAATTGCAAAGGAAAGAAACAGAGAGGGCTTTGAAAAGATTTACAAACAAAAAAGCATTATGAATCTTGTTGTTGCATCATATAAAATGTGATCACAACAATATGGTTGTACAGTATAGTTAGTATATAGCCCAATAAATATAAAAAAATAGAATCACCCATATACTATTTGGTATGATTCTAATTTTTTTTTACATTAAATTGTATGCCTCAGGAACACTTATATCACTATAATGTGCTTAAGAGCTGTTCGTATACTTCATCGTCCTCCTTTGTGGTAATTTTACTAGACGAATCATGAGAGAGTGTGTCTGCTAATGCAAATGCATATTCAATCCTTAGAGCACCCATTTTCTCATCTAGATCAGGGGGAAGTGTTGATTTTATCTTGCTGATGAGCTTATGACTAGTATTATGTACATAAGTATAGCAAAAGCTGAAAAGCTTAGACTTGGGTGAAAATTTTATGACTGTTTGCAGTTGATAGTAAGATGAGGCATCGTCATCTATTTCTGTTCTATTTTTGATATAGGCATCATCTACTTCTTTGGCTTTTGTTTGTATCCCTTCAATCTCCTTACTGGACTTGCTGATTGCTGTAGAGCCATTGTGTACTATATCCCAGGCCATATTGCTGTCTGTATCGTATGATAGGATCGAGATATTTGCAAGAAACGGCTTGTACACATTTATTAGTCTCGTACCAATATCTTCCATATCCCTGTTGGTAGATATTAAATTACCTGCTGCTGAAATAGTTGCCATTGTCTGTCTGATGGTAAGACCAGTATTGTATTCACTCTTTATCGATTCTCTAAAGGAAAGACCAAGTTTCCATTCCTTCAAAGTTTCTTTTGCCCTGTCCAATAGTTCGGAGCTAGGAATAAGGAGTGTCACGACATTGCTATCATCGGGGTCTGTGCTCACGGTATGAGTACTAGCTTTATCTATTGAAGCAATATGATGAGAGGACAACTCCCAGACCGAATGGATATCATCCGTTAGGTGAGAAGCCATTGTTTGTAGCAACAGAAATAGGAAACTAGAAAGCAAAGATTACAATTAGCTGACAATTTTCTAGTTAGTATATGTTCGAAATTAAAGCTATTCCTCTTCTTCTTTTGATCAATAATCATACTTTTTAATGGAAAGATATTAATGTGATAAATGTAACAGTATTTAATCAGAGCGTTACTTATGCCTAGTCTTTTTTCACAGTATAACTTACTGGCTTTATAACACTATAAGGTTAACAAGTTAACAGCTAGTGCCTCCTACCGTAGTATAGTACTCTCACTACAGTCCCTCATATATTAATAAAAAAAATAAGGACTAGGACTACTAAGTACTATTATTGCAATCCTAATCTTTTTTTTTAACGGATACGTACACTACAAACAAAGTACATACTATAGATGGGCTTCCTCGCCCTTGAAAGGATCATCGCTACGAACAAGATTAACAGGTCCCATGGTTGATGAGTTTGCAAGTGCTTGTGCAAGAGAATCAAAGCATCCAACTTTTATACCAACTAGCTTCTTCTCCTTGGTTTTCTTGTCACTAAATATCTGGAACATAGAGCGGTCATTCCTGTATACATATGAATAGCCAAAGCTAAAGAGACTAGTAACATAGCTGTACTTAGCAGTTACAATGAACTGATAAAACGAGATGGCTGGGCGACCTAGTGGATCTCATACCCCTCGCCAATGTCCTTCGACAGTAGTCTCGACCTTCTTACAGTTGCTAATTCGCATCATTCATATCATTCAACCACTTAATCTTCATCATCACCGTGACCCCAACCTCCTTGTGCCTCCTTTCATCCTATACCAAAAAAAAGGCTTAAAACTAGCTTAAACATGTAAGAATGCCACAAGTCTACCTCGAGATTTGTTTAAGGCTTGACCGCTTTCTAAAAGATTTTCTTCCCAGATCCACATCAGAAATAACCGATTTGTCATGGTACATTATATTTCATGATTGACGAGTCAGCGACGCGTAAAGGTTTCAACGTATCAACAACATGTTTAGACGATCAACAACAGAAAGAGAGGAGACGGGTTTCCAAAAATGTAAAATGCCCAGTAATCGCAAATAGTTCGATGTTATGGTGCCTATCGGACACATCACCGGATAAGATGTGTGATGGAAGACGAGGTTTATAGTGCTTCTCTATCAGCTCAAGATCTTCATGGGTTATTCTCCATGCGTCATGAATCTCTTCAACAGTAGGGTATGACTGGTGAGGATTCATTGCTATGTTGACAGCAACTGGACGAATCCATTCTCCTTGAGGATCATTGTAAGCCATTGTTGCACTAACAAGAAATGTATTAATGTTACAATATAGCTATTAATCAGCAAGTGGCAATAAGATGCTATATTTATCGTACTTTCAATCAGTAAGTTTATATATACTGCAACAGGGATACATATGTATATGAAGTGTACACATTTGCTGTCCGACCAGTCATGAAGAATCATGTACTGCACACGCTCTTACTCAATAGGGACTAACAGTACTAAGAGTTTACTTACTCATATTCCTTTATTAGAGTTATATGGTTATACTGTTGCTGTCTAGTTCCTACATCGTGTGCCTGGCTCATATACTTACAGTGAGGTACAATAGGTCTGGTAGACACATTGCACAATATAGATTGTGAACAGTTACTAATGCTACTTATAACACCACTAAGGAACCTTTCTGATATATCGTGTTCGCCTATCAAGTACTTAAACCTATTGGATCTTTGTTTGGTACTAGCTTCAAGTCTAAAGCACTGTAAGCTTTTGTAGACTCCCATATCTATGAAGTCGCTAAAGTGTGTGGCACTACGTACAGCATGAGCAACTGCCAAGCATTGCTGTGATGATGCAAAATACAAGTTCGAAACAACATGAAAGGATACTTTTACATTACTGCTGTCGATGCTCTGATACACAAGGACATCTATTCTTTCTCTTAACACATCCCTCAGGACAGACGTTATATGTTCTACAAAGACATCTGCTTCTACATTCCACTTATGAGCAGGACAATCTATGTCAAGTCTGAATCTTTGAGGTCCTTCTCTTATGACTTCTGAGAATCTTCTTTCAGTGGGAAGCAATCTTTTGTACCATATTAGAAAATACTTCCAACTTTCAAAGAAAGTAAAGTATCTTTTATCATCATCATCAACACGCTGAACTATGCATCTATCTTTGCCTGTTAGGATGGAGCTTAATGGACCAGTCTTTATTGCATTATAGAACATCTTTTCCTTATATATCTTGCTCATCTTCGCAAGCATTTAGTATTGCAACATATAAGTAATAATGTCCAGTAAGTAAGGAAGTGATATTTCTTCAGTTGCAGTCGTATGTGGTACTCTAGCACTAGCACGATGGCATCAATCTTTGTGAAACTTTTTGGATTTAACCAAGGTGGTTTTGAAGACCCAATGTTACAGTTCTTTGATACTTATAACGGAAAGTATATCATAGAGGATGTACACAGGATGTGCATAGCTTTCAAAACATCAGAAGAAGACATCTACGTCTACTTCTTTCCAACAATATCTACGGACTACAAGCTAATATCATCGTTAACAACCTTGGAAGATGATAGCTGTGATGTTGCATTCTCAACTAACGAGTCTTGCACTGTTGGAGAAGCAGTGTTTTGTTTCCCTTGTGACACTTCTGACAATGCTGCGCAATATCTTGGTTTAAGCTGTAACAAGAGCAAGCACTACAGTACGATGGTAGAAGAATGCTCAACATGGACTATAAAACTTGAAGAAAGAGGTAAGAGAGATGTGTATGCTAGAATGTCACCTATATGGCCTTGTGATATATACCATGTACAGTGCTCAGAAGGTAGAAAAAAGGAGATTGTAAGAGATCTAATATGTGTTTGTCCTAAGAACCCCGAATTTATTACTTCGAAGATATTTTGTGTGATATAAAACACCAAGTTTGTATGCTCGAACTTTGATAGGATAACTCTTTATTTTTTTGACACTAAGAAGTGGGCTCTAAAGAGTTCTAGAGCATCACTAATGAGAGAAATTCTTGTAGGAATGTATAAAATCATAACAGATATATGTGAGTCCTATATGGAAACCATTGAGCCTGCTACTAAGATAATGGATTTTATACAATCATCTGACAACAGGAGAAAGATAATGTACACCTGTGCCGGGATGTTGTACAAAGAGGACTTTGAAGAACTATTGGACTCTTGACGAGACGTGATAGGTATGAAAGGTGGTATGTACGACTTTACAGAAGATAGATTTAGAAGAATGGAACCAGATGACTACATCACCCTGTCAACCAAAACCCCATTTGTACAACTTGATTGTAATCCAGAAGCAAGCAATGAGGTACTTGATCTACTGACGAAAGTATTCCCCAATAAGAACATAAGAAAGTATTTTATGAGATTTGTTTCATCATGTTTAAAAGGACGAAATACAAACAAGATATTCTCCATATGGTCAGGATCTGGAGATAATGGAAAGACTATTATGGTTTCTCTGGTCGTACGAGCATTTGGAGACTATGCAATAAAGATGCCAACATCAACGGCCACGGAAAGAGAATATAACTATCGCTAGCTTACTCCAGAATCGCAACGCGCAAGCAAGACGAGAAGCCTGCTCGGACACTCGAATTAAGGTGACAAGCTAACCTCGGCCATATGGAAGAGCCTTACAGAAACGACACAAATGATAATGCTAGAGTATCGCACGTATAGCGAACTATTATACCTCGTGACAAAGAAAGTTTGTAATTTATTTAAATGTGAGTCCCACACAAATGAGCACGCTTTGATAAAGCAAGACGGAAAGAAGTCAGAGTATCGCCATCATGCCAACATTTGTCGACAAGATGGAATCATCTCATGATTTCTTCACGACACACTTGAAGGGATATCAACTTTTCAATAAGGATTCCTCGCCGCTTCCTATATTCATGAGTATTAACTGTTAGAAAGATGTTGAATATCTAATTCATAGCTCAAGAACCTAGTGAGGTTAAAGATTGTACCGAAGCAATTCGTATATCCAATGATATCTTTGGGCAATTCTTAAGTGCGAATGTTGAAAAGCACAGCAAGAGTATAATTACTATAAAGGAGCTGTATGATGCTTACAAGTTTTGGTCAAAGGATATGTTTCCAACAATGAGAGTAAAGGATATATCATCCCTGCGACAATATCTAGTTAAGAACTTATACACCATAGATGCTGTAGATCAGATTCAAGGTATTTCTCTAATATAGATGACAAAAAAAAGATTTTCATGTTGCATACTGTAATATGAGTGACTCATATGTTGACACAGGTAAAGGAAAAAAGAGATTTTGACTTTAATACTATTGTGAACAATAATGTTTCCCATAGCATACGTTTGCTCTGGATATACACTACACTAACTGTCAATACCTTTGTCTACTATTCCATATTTCAAACTTCTTAGATCTAGGTGTGAGGCATTCGATGAATCTTGGAAAGTAATCTCCAGCATAACATCTTTTAGAGAATTGGCGCCAGATCCATCTCTCGCTTTATCTTCGCTTTGTCGCATCAGACTTGCTGCGATGTAAATCCACTCAAAATGCCTACTATGTTTATAGATTTAGATATGTGTTAGAATGGTTAGTAAAATAAATTAAAGGGATTGATAGAAGAAACTTTATTTTATTTTACTTGTTTTGATTATGGTATTTAAAAATTATAAGATCTAAATGTTTAGTATGAAGCCTTGAGAGAAGGTGGGGACTTAAGGATGAAAATCTAAGCTAGTAAGAGGCTAATTGGGAGGGATGAAATCAAGCCATGGTCGGATGAAGGCAAGGAATAGGGAACTTCATCCCTATTGGTCGAATACCATGCCCAATGGGCTTTGAGGAGGCTGCCCGCGACCTTAACAGGGGTTTTCGGCGACTTCAAAAGAGGGATTCGCAATTTCAGAGGTAGGGTTGTAAAGTTTAGGGTTTTGGGTATAGTTTGAGAGGAAATTTTAGGCATTTTGGAGTTAGGGTGAAGAAGTTATACTTGTTCAAAGTTAAAGAGTGGATTTCATACATACTGTCACTCTTTTGGGATTTCGCGGAGTTGTACGGAGGCTTTTGGAGATCGGACGGTGCGGTTGGAAAGGTGATTTTAAGATCTACGTCTGTTATGAAGGAATTCTTAAGTTTTGAGTTTAGACGAAGGAGATATGAAGAGTTGAAGACAGCGCATCCAATTCCAAGGCAGTAAGTAGACCGTTTTGTTGATGGTGATGGGGTTTGCCATATCTTAAGTTTTTGGACGAATTTTTGTCTAAAAATTTCCAAGAAGGTGTATTATTGTGCTAAGAAGCTATACATCAAAGTTTCAAAGCATTTGGACTTTTAGATTGTGAGATATGAAGAATTTAGTACACGGGTGTTTGTAAACAAGGGTTTAAAGCTACTGCTAGGGTTTTGGCGATATCTAAAGATCGATAATGAATCGATGGTTGAAATTTGTGGTGGTAGTTGTGAAGAATATATCAGTACTTCATGTACATTTGGAGTAGTTTTGGACGGTTGGATTAAAAGTTATGGGTTATTGAAGTTCGGGAAAAATTCCCTTCCTATGGGAGAATGAGGGTTTAGAGTATTTTGTTATGTTTTGAGTGGTTTGAGGAAATTATGCTTGTGTATTGGATGTAATAGCCCTATGGAGATCTCTTTTATATAAAATTGGGGGTTTTTATTATACTTGAATCTTGCTTGAGTAATTAGTGGCAGCCAGAAGCCCAGCGCTTTCTCGAGGCAGATCCTCTCTATCCCGACATTATTGGTGCTTCCACTGAGAGAGCCTTGAGGCATTAATTACTCATTAAGCCAAGATGGGGGATCAAAATCTTAGATTTGGATTACTAGGGGGAGTAGGTGCCTATGATTTATTTCAAGCATTTGTTCAATTTATGGATGAGAGGCAACGGGCTCAAGAAGATGACAAGAGCACCACAAAGGCCTTACAAGCAGTAGTAGACAAGGTTGGGAGGTTTGAAGGAAGAAATATCACCAAATTTTTGAGGATATACACATGTGAAATGGAAGTGCATCAAATTTCAGAGGTGAGAATGATCACCACCTTTGATTTGGCAGTCATACCAGAAGTTAGAGAAAGGGTACACAAATTGCATGAAGGGGTTATATCATGGAATAAATTTGAGGAATTATTGAAAGATAAGTTTTTTGAAGAAGACTCTGAGAGGATGACTAAAAGATCATTTCTAGAATGGATTGAACAAAGGCCAGGGAATCAAATGGCTCCAAATAAATTAATCAGGGAATTTGAAACAAAGTTTGATCAATTATCAAGGCATGAGAAGGAGTTGTTGGAAACCAAGAAGATTGAGTTATTTTTACAAGCAATTGATGAAGATTTGGAGGACAAGTTCTTTTTTCATCTTGCAGATAGAACATCTGAGAATGGATTTACAACATCAAATATGAAGAGATGTGAGAGATCAAAAAGGCTACAAAGAAGATTAAGACCGGGAGGTCATTATCACTGCTTGGAGCCATTACCATAATCCCAAGTTCAGTACCACTGCAAAAGACAAATAAGGCTGCTCAAGATGATGCTATTGAAGAGTTGATTAAGGGCATATAAGATCTAAAGGTAGAAATGACTGAGTTGAGAAGATCTCAAATGCCTGTAAGCAAGAGGAGGTCTCCAATAAACAAAGAAGCTCAAGACGAACAAAAGCCAAAGAAGGTACCTTCTTCTCCTTGTCTTGGAGACATATCATTATCAAAGGAGGGATGTAAAAGACAAATGAAGGTATAGATGATGCCAACAACGCCAAAGTTGAAGTTTATCATGGCGTATATCGAGGTTTCAAGGCATTTATGAAATCTAAGAGGAAGAAATTAGCCAGGTATTCGCTCTCAAATGTGACTCTATGATTAATGATGGCTATCAAAAAGAGAAAAAAATTGGCTTTAATGAGGCTCAAGAAGAGAAAGTTAAAAAAATAGAAGGATTTTTTAATAGAGAAATGGAAAATGAGGTTTTACAAATATTTCCTGGAATGAATATGAATGATACAAGGATTATTATGGATACAACATGTATCCAAAATCAAGGTGAATTTGAATATGGAGGAGCGCAAGGCTTAACAAAAGAAGCCCAGACCATCCAAATTCAAGAATGTGTGATTGAAGAAAAGAAGGATAGAGTTATTCACGAGGAAGATATTACTGAGCTTGTAAGCAAGAAGAAGTCTCCAAAGAACAAAAAAGCTTCTCAAGAGACAAATTCAGAAAAGGTATCTTCTTTTGTTCATTCTGATGATACACTATTATCAAAAGAGTGGAGAGAGAAGGACAAAGACATGGAAAAAGGTGACACAAGCAAGTTCAAAGCAAATAATGAAGAAGGTGATCTATATGAAGCTTATCCAATTGTGAAGATCAAGATTGGAGATGTGGAGGAGGACCAAAACTTCTTTGTACAAAACTCTGCTACATATTCGGTAATACTTGATCAATCTTATATTGCAACTGCTAAGATGGAGATTAGAGTCTTGAATGATGGTTCTCATTATATCAAGATTTATAGTTGTAATGGGAAGAACGTTGTGCAAATTCTTATTGTAAAGCTTATTCATGAAAAGCATAGAGAACAGCTAAGAGAGATGCCTTTAGAGCCAAGAAATACTTTCTTAGGTTTTTAAAAGGCACCCATGTAGAATGGAGGTACATGGATGCAAAATAGATTATCTCCAAACTCCAACATAGAAAATTTTGGTTTTAGATTTTGGATTTGATTGGCAATAGGTTTATGAGTTTTCAAAGGGTTGAGGATTTGAATCTTATAAATAGAAGAAGGATACAAAAACAAGAGAAAAATTTAAAAAGAGTGGATTTAGTTTCAAATGATGAAGTTGTAGTAGGAAATAACAGAAGAAATAAGTTTAGAAGATGGTTTGGTATAAGTTTAGGATGAAGATACTATAGTAGAGATATACTCAAGAAAAAAAAAAATTAAGGAGCCAGGTTGGAAAGAAAAGTGCAGAATTGGGCATTAATTTACTCAAGAATCGTTGATTAAGTTGAAGATTGGAGGGGGTGATTTCTTGGCACATACCGGAGGATGTGCAGGTTTAGAGGGGGTGGATGTCGTACTGTAATTACTTACAGTATGTAAAAATTAGTTAAAATATATTATATGTTTATAAATTAAGATATGTGTTAGAATGCTTAGTAAAATAAATTAAAGGGATTGATAGAAGAAACTTTATTTTATTTTACTTGTTTTGATTATGGTATTTAAAAATTATAAGATCTAAATGTTTAGTATGAAGCCTTGAGAGAAGGTGGGGACTTAAGGATGAAAATTTAAGCTAGTAAGAGGCTAATTGAGAGGGATGAAATCAAGCCATGGTCGGATGAAGGCAAGGAATAGGGAACTTCATCCCTATTGGTCGAATATCATGCCCAATGGGCTTTTGAGGA
>JAWRVF010001955.1:0-31587 GCA_036785485.1 Physcomitrellopsis africana | reverse complement strand
TATAATATTAATTAACATATTAAGTCTATTTTTATATGTTTATTTATGATTGACACATAACAAACTCTAATTGGTAGGATCTTCTAAAATATTTTAACTACATTTTGTGATGTTTTTAAAACCTCTAGAACATCTAAAATTTTCCATAGTTGTCTAAGATCTTTTCTAATCCTTTAGAAGTTTTTATAAGATGTTCTTTGTGCTTCTAAAATATTTCTTAACTCTTAGGACCTCCCCTATAAACCACCAAAGGATCTAATCTCTATGGAATAAATAAGAAGGAAGACAATAGGTATTGTAGTCTTATTAACATGAGTTCTAGAGTATTCTTATGCTTTTGATTTATTGTCTTCGCATCTTATCTACATAAAATATTTTTGTAAGTCTAAAAAAATTTAAAACAAATAAAACATTTTAAATATTTTATAAAAAGGAAGAATAAAAAAATATTTGTGCAACTTAAGTTATTTTCATTATTTAGTTTCTTTGTATGTAAAGTAACAAATAAATAATTAAATCAGATCAAGATAGTAATATCTATTTATTTAAAAATAAAAAATAAAAAGAACAATTATAATTAAGATGATGCTATCTAAAAACATATTATTAAAAGTTATTTTCTTCTAAAAATTATTTTTTGAAATTTATGAATTGTTATATTTGTACATAATCTGATTTAACACAATATCTTTTTATACAAATTTTATGATATAATTATAATAAAAGTCCTAATGATGTTTAAAGTAACAGCTGCTTTACTATAATTGTAAAACAAATAACAATTCCTAACTGTCTACAAAGCTTTGATAAATTTTTAGAAGTCTATAAAATCTTCAAAAAAATTCTACAAAATTTTCCAAGACCTTATTGTAGTCTTTTTAAGATTTACACAATTTTTTAAAATCTTATATTATTTACTAAAAGTTATCATAAAGTCTTCTTTTAAATATAAATTTCATTTCATAAATTAGAAAATAAAAAATGTGCCTAAATCTAGCTAATAAAAGGGTTGTAATAATCTAATTATTAGGATAATTAGATTATTCTCAGCCTTATATTTAGTCTTGTTACTAATTGAATATAATATTTCTTTCTTAATTTTATATTTTTTCTTTGTTTGATGTATTTGGAAATGATGTGGACAGTACATTTTAAAACATTTTTAAATAAAATTTTATTTTGATACTTTTTAATTGAATACTAAGTTTTATAAAACTTATTCTGTCAAATTTATTTTATTTTTCAGGAATAGAAGTTAGGGTTTAGTGCAAAAAAAATTACATCCAATATTATCATATTTAAATATTGAAAATGGAATCTTTGAAATGAAATAGAAAAAAAAATGCTCAAATTTATTAAGTTCTTGGTCCTGCGTGTATTTTTATTTATTATTTTCAAATGTCTGGTATTGCACACGTTTTCTTTAATCGTCATATCCTTAAAATTACATGTATTTTTAAAAGATCTCATTGTTTCTTCACATGTTTAAACACATATTTGAACAAATTGCTTACTTTTAATTATTTTATTTTATTTTTTACATGTAAATACAACTCATAAAAATGATGAAATTTATTAAGTGTGTGAAATAATGTGCCCGATTTTAAATAAATAATTTGTCGCCTTCACCAATTTGGAGATTATATGTTATGTTTTAACGCATGATTTTTGCAAGTAAAGCAAGGGAGGACGTATACCCGGAGTCCAGAGAACCGGTTTTAGCACCTGTTAGCCTATTGAATAAGAAGCAGTCACGAGAAAAAAATTGATATCCTTCAAATACCCGCACGCATACAGGTACCAGGTCCATACCGGTTATTGAAACGGAACGAATAATGCAGATTCTGGGAGAAAGTTGCCGCGGGGGATGTTCTCCCCTAATGCGAAATGCATGTGTGCTTACCCTTTTTCGATCTCTGAAATTCTTCTCACCGGTCTTCGCTTCTGCCTCCACTGCTCAAAGTTCTCAAGCCCAAGCGTTCGTTTTTCAAAGCTTCAGATTCGCACAATGTCTCTACTGACACCCAGGTGGGGAATTTGCGCGCTGTTCGGCGGCTCTTGACGGCCTCCGCTAGGCCGCGCTCGTGGGACTGACCCAGCAGTTCCGGTCATGGGTTGAAGCAGGCGATGCTGCGGATGACGCATGAAGAGGTGTGCGTTCTCCACTCTTAAACCCTGGAAACTTGTCGGTGAGAGCAGCGGCGTCTTTGCTTGCTGTGACTCCAGCAGTTGGTTTGGAAAGCACCTTAGCTCCTGTTTGGTGTTTTCATTTTGAGGAGGAAAAAAAGTCCCCTGCTGGATCTGTCGGCATTATTTTTTTTGCTCGCTTCAATTTCCTTAAGCGTCTGTGTATATGGACGCCGCTTTGGAGTGGATAAGGAGAGCGTAGGAGAAAACTCGGTGTTGGGTGTTTGCAATGGGTACCTTGTGCTTGTTGGCGTATAAGAATCTGGTGAGCACGTTGCATTTTCGATGAACTGGGATTGTGTTTTTGTTGTTGTTTACACAGAACCCATCTAGGATTGCTGTATTTTAGTGCAGCATTATGTTGAATTGTCCCTTTGCTGCTTACGTGTTTTTCTCCGCAAATATCTCTCTTTCTGGAACCTATAAATGGCGGACATTGGGTCCTGAAATAGGTCATTGAGCACTTTGGGTGCATTATCTTAGTATCCTTGCGATCCGAGCGGCGTGAGAACCCGTGCGTAGAAGTAATGGGGTGTTATGGTTCGACATTGGGTCTCGAATTGTGTAATTTTGCAGGTTTTTTGTTCGTGCGAAGACGCATTTCAGGAGCCCGCGAGGACGAGATGTTAGCGAAGGCAGCAATGACGGGTGGCTACGGGTCGCAATTAGACCCCTTGACTCTCGATTCAGATGAGCATTCGAGCGAGGGCGACACGGATGGCTTGACCAGGAAGGCACCGACGGTGGGGTCTGATTTTGCAACCTCTGCAGATACGGGCGCTTCCACGTTCAAGGTAGAGCCAGCTGAGTATTCTGTACGGGCTTGCGGCTTCAAACGTCCGAGACAGACGCCATGCGTAACTGCAAGTGGAACCGAGACCCCCACTTTCATTCCCTTGTCGAAATTTCCGAAGGTTGAGGATGCTGATGAGGATGGGGATTGTTTCATCGTTCCATCTCCTCCGAAGCCACAAATACACTCCCTTACGCCTCAACAGCGTCTGGTTATCGACCTTGTAAAGAAGGGCAAGGTTAACTATTTTCATAACGCAAATGATGCCTGATTTGGAATTGTCTCACGGTTAAGCGAATTGTTTAGTTTCTTATTGTCTTTCTTCCTTTACGGATGCCGCGCTGAGTTTGATGTGCATCGGAGCAGAATGTATTTTATTCTGGATCCGGAGGAACGGGGAAATCCTTAGTGCTTCACCACATCGTCGGCATCCTTAAGAACAGGTTCCGGGGCAAACACGATGCCGGGCTGGCTCAGGGATCGTCGTGCGGGTGTTTTGCCTGCAAAGTGGCCATTACGGCGCCTACTGGCATTGCAGGTAAGGTCCCGGCAGCAATTGAAATCGTTGCTTCAATTTGTTGTCGTATTCGTGCTGAGGCTTTCTTCTTGCTTCTGCGTTCGACCTTATGTAGTTTTGGGTGCTGGACATACAGCAATTCCCATCGGAGGGACCACTGTACATAGAGCAACTGGAATTGGCATTCCACGGCGTCGGCAGGATTTCAACAGGATGTGGAACACTCTCGTGAAACGTAGATGGCGCAATTTGAGCGTTTGGATCATCGACGAGATCTCGATGGTGAGTGCCGAGTTGGTAGAGTATCTGGAGCAGATGATCAGAAGAATTCGGACACCAGAGCATTTCCTGCCGGGCCAACCCTTCGGTGGACTTCAGGTATTCACTCCAACTTCTGGTGCATTATCTCTGGAACTTATTCACAGATTGTTAGAAAACTGGGAGATCGGCGGTTTGTTCAAAATGTGTACTTCATTTTTCGCTTTGTGTTTATTTTGTGATTGCATAAATTACAGGTCATATTTTCCGGCGATTTCTTTCAGCTGCAACCGGTGTTGGAAAAGATAACGCACACTTGCGACGATCAGTTCCTCAACAGAGGGCTGGCGTTTGAGGCACCTGCGTGGACGAGAGCTAAGCTCACTCCGGTCATCTTGCAACATGTTTTCCGTCAGGTTTGTAAACTCGTTGTCGCATCACTTCAGAAGGTCAAAGATTAATATCCTTTTTCTAAAAACCACTCTTGTTAGTCTGGTACAAGGATTTGCAGCTAGCTTGTGGGGTTGCTGGAAATTGTTTAAAACGGATTAGACCGTTTGTGAATTGCAGAACGATGGCAATTTCGTTGACCTGCTGAATGGGATCAGAACAGGGGAGAACTTAGCAGCTTTGGAGGAGATTGCCAAGCGGTGCTCAAGGCCATTGCCTATGGAAGCCGGGATTCTACCTACGGTTCTGTATTCAAAGTAAGGGGAATTCTTCGTTCGCAGTTTCAGAACCTTAAATCATCGGAATCTGGCTTCCTAACTTCTAATGGTGTATTTCATTTATCAGGAACGTAGATGTCGATAAGTACAATCACGATAGATTGAGAGAATTGCCCGATCCAGAAGTGGTTTTAGTTGGCGAGGAGAAAATTATTACCAATGAAGGACTCAAAGAAGAAAAGGCTCGAAAACTTGCTGTTCAACAAGCGCAGTTCAATCAGTTGAGGGACGCAGACTTTTGGAAGCTCTGCACTGCGCTCAAGGAGATGAGCTTGAAAGTCGGAGCACAGGTATGGTACTCATCGCAGCATACTTCTGAGTTACGGTGAAGAGTTCTTAATCAATTCAATGATTTCTATCCGTTCCGAAGCATTGATTGTGCATGGAATTTCAGGTCATGTTGGTCCGGAACTTGACACTTGAGGGTAAGGAGAGCGATCTTGTGAACGGCTCTCGTGGCGTGGTGGTGGGGTGGAAGTTCCGGGACGACATCTTGGAAGAATGTCTAGCTGTGTTAAGAAGCAAACAGTATCCGGAAACGCCAAAAGAGGTTGAAGCACAATTAATGTATGATAAACTCATGGCTACCAACTTTGATCCTATCCCTATCGTCAGGTTCAGAAACGGGCGTGAGATCTACTGCGCGCCGGAGAAATTCTCTTACGAGATCTTGAATACTGGAGTGTGCATAAGATGGCAGGTGCCTTTGAAGCTGGCCTGGGCTATCACTATCCACAAATGCCAAGGTACACATTCATTTACATAAACCTCTATGACACAATCCAGATTTCTATAGATCATTAGCAATTTTGGATTACCAGCGTTGTGTTTTCTGTTTGATGAGACGTGGGTGGTTGCGTTGAATGCAGGAATGTCGCTGGACTATGTCCAAGTCACCCTGAAGGACATCTTCGCCGAAGGCCAAGTATATGTGGCGTTGAGTAGAGCGCGGTCCATGGAGGGCTTGCAAGTCATCGGGAACCCCTCCCGCAGAGATGTCCGGGTGAATCCGAAGGTAATGGAATTTTACAGAGCCCTGACAGCTAACGAGGCGTCTTCCGTTTGCCCATTGGACTTCCTCGATGTGCCCATCGTAGTCCCTCCCGAAGAGATACTAGACAGTGTAAAAGCCTCGCACATGGTGCGCACCGATGCTTCTTTCGAGAAATTCATTCCCAAGAGTGACCCTCCAAATCCTGTGACCTGTTACCATTGTAAAAAGCAAGACCATGCCGCGTTTCAGTGCAGGATGAGGCCTAATTTATGAGAAACGTACAAATTGAGCCCATGCACTTGTCTGAATGCTATCAGTGTTGTGCTTATTGAGTGATCGGTGGTCCAAAAGTACGTTCTCTCCGGCGCCTTGCGAAACGAGGAATACTGTTCCTTGGCGAAGCAGGTGCCATGGATCGAATAGGCATCGCTGGTGAGAATCTGGGTTTGTGCCCAACTCCTTAATTGGAACACGCGTGGGCTTACCAGAATCTCAAACCCTAAACCCTAAATTGGTAGTTTAAGTCTGTTTCAACAGTGATGTCGTCGCCCTCCTTCTCCTCTTACGTATTCAAGAGATGGAACGGTTAACCAGACGAATCGGATGGCTCTACTCCACGGCAGGCGACAGTGATCCACCATGTACGAGAAAAGATTTCACGGCATTGTAAAATCCAGCACCGGAAGATTCAGTTCCGCAGAGCCAATCAAATCCTTCTTCTGCCGTTCTAAGATTTGGTTTTCTCAAGGTCAACGATAAGCCAATTGACGATCAGTGCATTGATTTTGCAAATTCGGATTGCCGAAGTAGGTGTTCGAAATTTCCTGTCCATGAGCGATGTTTGAAAGTTGGTCCTCGGGAACTCCGACGCCGACGAATACGTCAACCGGAAAAGAGAAATACAAATGTCCAGTCGGATGAATGTTTCCAACATGGTTGCGTTTAACTTTTGCTTTTGGAGAACAAAAACGAAGTCTTACATGCTTGTGGTAAGAGTTGTACAGTGAAGCATTACACAGCAAATTCGTTCATGGGGTTATTAAAGTTTTTTTTTTTTTTTTTTTTTTTTTTTTTTTTAAAAATCTAGTTTTTGTTATCATGTTAACAGAGGGGAATATCAAATTGACCACTTGTCTCCACTCTACTCCCATATTGCCTACTTCAGCATAGATCCTTCAATTTTGTACTTGGTGATGTATTAATTCTACAAAGGGGTGAAAAAGGTAGAGAATGGAATTTGTAGGAAGGGTTGTAATGGGACAACTCAAAGGAAGAGCATGAAATTTGAGTGTCAGAGGTTAATTGCAAAGCTATAAACAAGTAGTAAGAAGACTATTTTACATTGGAAGAAAATTGAAGAAGCATTGGAGATGGAATCGTGAAGAAAGTTCAACATGAGGTATAACAAGAAAAAAAGTTTTTGAAGATGCCAAATAATAAAATTTATTAATAGTTGTTTTTATTTTATTGACAATGGTTTGATTTAAAATTTAGATAGGTTGATTTAATATTTTTCTTAGTAAATTGAGTTGACTATGTGGTGAAAGATTTTAGAACTTTGAAGTTCTATAATACATATGTTGTGTTTCTGTCTATTTATGAATTTGTGATATCTAAATATAGATTATTTAAAAAAAATTAAACTACTATTTGAATTCACAATTAAAAAAAATAAAAATATGTAATAACATGTATATAAATCATCATTTCTATAATTATTTAAAAAAATATATATATAAATAATTTAAATTAAAATTATATATATATATATATATATATATATATATATTATTTTGAATATTATATTATTATATCAATTATTTTTAATTTTTTGTTATATGACTTATTTGGCATATAACATAATTTCAATCTATCATGGATATAAGATTTATTCTAATAATTATTTAGTTAATATAGATAGATAGAAGTAGATAAAAATAGATTAATTTAATAATATTTTATAAAAAAGCTTCTTAGAAGCTTTATAGATATGGTTTCACCTTTATACATATCTATAGGTGATTGATAGGTTAGAAACTTAGCCAATAAGTTAACCACATGTCATATATGTTGCTAGCTTGTAGAACAAGCTAAATATGTGGCACACATATAGGAAACTTGTGTTATAAGTTTGGCACTTCTTGGAGGTTCTATAGAATGCCACCACATAGCTCTTGTGTAGATAATATATATAAAGATAAGAGTGAAGCCTTCTTTACTCTTATCAACTCATCTCTTACTTTTAGTCTAGTTCAAGAATCTTTGTATTTTCTACTCTTTAGTAATAGCAATTTCAATTTCTTTTTGAATATATATATTTTCTTATTTCTATTTTGTCATTTTTTTTTTACATAGATTTTACTGATTTATACATCTTCTTTTAATTTGTATCCTTGACAAATTGACAAGAGTGCACATACAATATCAAATCTTTGTCTTTTTTTAATTAAGAATGAATTATTCCTTTCTCTTGATAAGATATAAGCATATTAGAAGTTGTAAATTATGTGCTTCTAAACTGATATTGTTTCTAGAATTTTTTTCTTTATTCTTGAATATTTTATTTTATAATGAGAGTAGACACTTTCTTTTCTATTGTATTATCATCGCACAACTTAGTAAAATGAAGAACACAATGACACAAATGCAAGAACAAATGAAAGAGTTATTGCTTGCAATACATCAATTCTATGTACGACCACAAGGAGTAATAAGATTAGCAGGAAATAATGATATTAAGATGATTGGAATTACTTCAATGTCTACACCAAGCCGTATTACTTCACCTATGAAGGAACACCATTTGAGCATTAAGAAATCAAAAATTAATTTGCTTGAAAAATTTGATGGCACAAGATCTAAATTTCAAAGATTCATCAATCAAGTATAATTGGTGATTGAACTTTAACCTCAAAGTTATTCAATTCAAGGATCACAAGTTATGTTTATTAGAACACTACTTTTAAGTTTTGCTTTATTGCGGTTTTTATCTTTTTTTGAATGACGTGATCAAATATTAGATAATTTGGAAGTACTTTTAATAGAGTTTTGATCTTCGTATAGAAAACATGATGCATTTGTATTGCAACCAATAAGATCTGTATCTTACAACAAGACAATCAATCAGTGATATTATATACTTCACAATTTTGACAACTAGCAATTAATATCAAATAAGATGATATTGCACTCATCAGTCAATTTTTTTATAGATTATAATATGAGGTAAAGAAATTAATGCTCAACTTATTCAATTCTCAGACATTGAGCCAAGCAATTGATTTTGCTATGAAGTATGACAATTGGCTTTTTGAGTTTCAATCTGAAAGTTGCATAAGAGAGCCTCAATATTATTATAATACAATATCAATATCAACATCTTTTTAATACATATATTTAAAAATAGAAGACATGCAAATTGATGCGATATGTTTTAAATCTCTTACTAGATAAAAAAAGTTTCATTGTTGTTAAAAAAGATTGTGCTTATATTGTAGAAAATCTAAGTATACTGCTCAATATTGTCCAAAGAAATGATACAATTATAAAATAAAGAGTACAGATACGAGAGAAAATAATATATTAAAAAATAAATTTGTCCAATTATAATAAAGATTGTGCAGTTGGAATCTTGTACAATTCCTAGTAATGGTCATATTCTCTCTTTAAAACCTTCTCCTTATTTTATAATAGATATGTATTTAGAACCTAAAAATCACAAAATCTTTTTCTTTCTAGATTCAAGAGCCTCAATATGTTTTTTAGATAAATAGTTTGCTAAATATCATAGAATATTTTTAATACAAAAAATTAAATTTATACATGTAGAAATTATAGATAGTTGTTTGTTGTCTTTTGAAAATGTTACTTATAAAATTGCTCCTATAAATATAATAATAGATGGTTCTAATAGTTATATAATTTTTAAAATAATCAAATTTTCTTTCAATTTAGTTATTTTAAATTTATCATGGCTAAAAAAATATAATCCTTAAATAAACTAGATTTCTTGTAGACTTGATTTTTTCAAAGTATTAATAAGAGTCTTGTTAACCAAGTAAAAAGCCATAAGTTTAATATAGTAAAATTCATATTTGTAGGTATAAAAACTTTTATGAATGTAGCAAAAGAAAGATCACCTCTTGTTATTTACACTACACTCATTTTTGATAGTGGAAAGACTTCAAGTGGTATTCTAAGCCAATACCAAGATTATTAAGATATTTTTGAAAAAAAAATACAAATATTCTTTTAAAGCATCATCTATATGATTATTCAATCAATTTCAAAGAATGAAATCAACTTCTATTTGAACCAATCTATAGTTTATCATAAAATGAGTTGGCTAAAATTAAAAAATGCATTGATGAGAACTTGGCAATGAATTTCATACGCCATTGAAAATTTCCAATAGAAGTTCTTATCTTATTTGTGAAAAAAAAAATGCATTGTTACGGATGTGTGTAAATTATCAAGAATTCAACAAGATTTCTATCAAAAATAGATACCCTTTATTTTTATTTTTGCACCAATCTTGTATCATATCAAATTTTTCAAGTTATTTTTTATGAAAACAAATGCATCGAACTTTGTTTTAAGTGTAATATTATCACAAATGGAAGTAGATGACAAAATTTATCTAATAACTTTCTATTCCAAAAAAATTTCAATAACAGAGATGAACTACAAAATCTTTAATAAAAAACTTCTTGTAATTGTAGATTCTTTTCAAAAATGATATCATTATTTAAAAAATGCTTTTAGTCTGATCATTGTGTATAAAAATCACAAGAGCCTTAAATATTTTATATCCGCAGGCGTGTTGAATTGTCATTAAGATCATTGGAACATGTCTTTGTCAAGTTTCAAGTTCATTATTATTTATCGCCTAAGAAAATAATAAGGTCTATTTGATGTTCTTTCTAAATATTCTTATTTTGAACCAAAAAAAGGAGATTCAAGTTTTAATTAATAAAAAATGATCTTTTTGAAGTCAGAGCTATTTCATCTTCAAGCAATGAAATCAACATTGATTGTTGATTCAATTTTTTTTAAGCAAGTTCAATCAAGTATATCTTTAGATCCTCTTATTTATGATATTAAGAATAATTCATCTAAATTTTATGATATTTTTAAGTTTGAGTTTAAAAATAACCTATTTTATTTCAAAAAATGCTAATTTTTTAATTTTTTAATTTTTTGATTTTAGAGCTAATATCAAGAAATTTTTGGTGGCATCAAATATAAAAGGTTATTAAAAAATTTGTACAATCATGAAATATTTGTTCAAGATCAAAAATTCCTTGTCATCAATCTTACAGACTTCTCCAACCATTATCTATATAAGAACAATATTGGTCTTTTGTTTCTATGGATTTTATCACAAATTTTTAAAATTCAAATTCATATGGTTTTATATTTGTGATTGTAGATTGTTTCACCAAAATGACACATTTTGTACCATATAAAAAATCTATCATAAGTGAAAAAATAGCTAAATTCTTCTTTGATAATATCTATTGCTATTGTGGATTATAAAGAAATATTATATTGAATAAAAAAATATAATTTATATTAAAATTTATTTTTTTTATTTTTTAAATATTGAAGATGGACATAAAACTATCTTCAACTTTCTACCTTCAAATTAATGGACAAATAGAATAAGTAAATCAAATTTTTGAGATATACCATCAACTATCATTAAGATGATTGGACAACTCTTTTGCCATTGATAGAGTTTGTTTATAATAATTTGATATATTCTTCTACTCAACAAATTCTATTCTTTGCAAATTATAGTTATCATCTACGACTTGATACTTTTGACTTTTTAAAAGCTCATAATCTTGCAGCAAAAGATTTAGCGAATCGATTGTCATAGCTACATGTAATAATAAAGACACAATTAAAAAAAATTTAAGAATGACAAAATATCAATATAAATGTCTATCATAATAAATAACTTCAATTCCACATGGGCAATAACATATAGTTACTTAATTGTAATATCAAGACTATTTGTCTTTGTAACAAGCTAGATTATTGTAGGCTTAGATCATTTTCAATTTGTGAATAGATCAATTGAATTGCTTATTGATTATACCTATCAAAATCTATAAAGATCCATCTTATATTTTATGTATTACTACTTGAGTCATATAAGATAATAAATATATATGAAAAAAGACAAATGTCAATGTCTCTTATAGAAGTAGACAACAATAAAGAATTTGAGATAGAAGAGATCTTAGATTTAAGATGACATCAAAATCAGTTGGAATATCTTATGTATTAGTACGGATATGATATTAGTGAATGCACATGGAAGCCATCAAAGAACCTAGTAAATACATCAATAAAAGCTAATGCGTTTCATCAACGACATTCATCAAAATCAAAATGAAGAGTTAAAAAAATCTTTGTTGTAAAATAAAGCAAGTTCAATAGAGATTCTATTCTATCTTGTATCATTATTTGTTATTCTTTTGAATTTTTTAGCACCAAAGATATGGAAAATCAACAATCAACAAAATCAACTTAAGAGCTATTGTTTATTGACTTGTCGGATGAAACATTACAACTATCACAACTTTGAAGATGACAAAATAGAGATGAAGATCCTCAAGAATAACATGTTCTTCTTTAGATTGATGGCAAGATACAATGTGTTTGATATCATGACCTTTGAAGAGACTTTCAGTATTTGATGATATTTTTAGATGTATGAATTACTCTTGATGGTATTCTAAATATATATATTTTTAAAAAAATTATGAAGGCTTGTCAAGGACATGAACTATAAAAAGATGTATAATCTAATGAAAATTGTATCAAAGAAAAGTCACAAAATAGGAATACAAAAATATGTATATTCAAAGTGAAACTGGAATGGCTATTGCCAAAGACTAGAAACATGAAGACTCTTGAAACTAGACTAGGATCAGGAAAAGAGTTCATAAGAGTGAAGAAGGCTTCACTCTTGCATCTATAAATACTATCAAACTAAAAGCTACATGGCGGTATTCTATAGGATCTCATACACGTGTCTAATTTGCAAGACACGTGTCAAACTTGCACAATAAGTTTCCCACATGTCCGCCACATACTTGTCTTATTCTGCAAACTATCAACATGTGTAACACATGGTTAGCTTGTTCCACAAGCTACCAATATATACGCCATATGGCTAGCTTGTTGACTAAGTTTCTAACCTACCAATCACCTATAGACATATATAAAGGTGATTCCGTGTCTATGAAGCTTTTGGAAGCTTCTCTATCAGATATTATCAAATCAACTTATTTTACCTACTTATATTGGTATATATTACTTAAATAATTATTGGAATAAATCTTATGTCCATCACATTATCCCCCTTTCTAGAGACAAGTTCCACGAGGAGTGGTGATTACATGTTAAAAAAGTCTAGGATATGTCAAATTGTACTTGCCACATACTCTGATCTTTGTTCCCTTCAAAGGTAGTTGATAGGTCTTTTCAGCCATTGATAATGTCTCATACCAGGATGAAAGGACCACCCTATTATTTGATCATTGTTGAGGCCTTTATAACTCCCTTCAAAGAAAATATTAGGAACACCATCAAGAGTAGTTCCTACCTTTAAAAGTATCACCAAACATTGGGAGTTTCTTTAAAGGTCGTGATATCAAACACGTTATATTTTGCCATCAATCCGAAGAAAGACATGTCTTATATGGCTTGAGTAGTGACACGTGGAATACAAGATGGATCTTCATAGACCCCGATAGGTGTAATCGATATGCAGTTGGATTGATTTGTTCGGAAATAGGAAAAGGTCCAAGTTTACAATAGTCCAACTTATCACAAGCACGAGTAATCTTGATATTGCGACAAAATATCCATATCTTATCTCCCACGTTGAATTGTGGTTGTTCCTTGCGATATGCATCTGCATTTGTTTTTTTATCGTTCTTGAGCTTCTTTTAATTACACCTTCATTATTGCATGTAGCTCTGACAAATAATTTGCCAAATCTTGTGCCGCTGGATTATCAACTTTTGAAAAGTCAAAAGCATCAAGTCGTGGGTGGTAATCATAGTTAGCACAGAAAGGTGTTTGTTGCATAGAAGAATATATCATTTTATTATAAACAAACTTTGCCAATGGCAGAAGAGATGTCCAATCATCTTATTGATAGTTGATGGTACACCTTTAGTACTGCTCCAAGACTTGGTTTACATGCTCTGTTTGTCCATCAATTTGAGGATGAAAAGCTGAAGATAACTTTATATCCACTTTTAAGATTTTAAAAAGGATTTTCTAAAATCTTGATACAAATTGAGTTCTCCTATCCCATATAATATCCTTACGTAATCTATGATAGCGATAGATATTATCAATGAAAAGCTTAGCTATTTCTTCACCTATAATAGATTTTGTACATGGCACAAAATGTGCCATTTTGGTGAACCGATCTACTATCACAAATATAGAGTCATAAGATCTTGAGCTTAGAAGATCTGTGATGAAATCCATAGAAACAGAAGACCATGGTTGTTCTAAAATAGGTAATGGCTGAAGAAGCCCAAAAGGTTGATGACGAGGAGTCTTGGATCTTGAGCACATATCACATGATTGTACAAAGTCTTTGACTTCCTTCCATATTTGAAGCCACCAAAAATCTCTTGATATAAGTTCCAAAGTCTTGTTGTATCTAAAATATCTTGTCGTTGGAAAATCATAACGTACTTGAAGAACACGTAAACATGCTTCTCCTTCTTGAACATATAGGCGTCCTTTGAAATATAGTAGGTTATTCTTGAACTTGAATTTAGAAGAATCATGAGTCTTAGAAGAATTATTCTTGATATCATAAACAAGAAGGTCTGAGAACATACTTGACTGAATTTACTTGAAAAAAATTGAATCAATAATCAATGTTGATTTCATTATTCAAAGATGAAATTGTTCTGGTTTCAAGAAGGCCGTTCTTTATTGTTCAAAAGCTACATCTCCTTCTTTTGGTATAAAATAAGAATGTCTAGAAAAAATATGGGACAAACCTTGTTGTTTTCTTAGCCGATAAGTGATAATGAACTCGAATCTTCACAAAGACATACTCTATCGAGCTTAACAACGATTCAACATATGTGCCAACATGAAATACTTGAGGTTCTTGTGATCCATATATATGGTGATTGGACAGGAAGCACCTTCTAGTTAATAATGCCATTCTTGAAAGGAATCCATGATTGCAAGAAGTTCTTTATCATAAATCTCATAATTGATCTTGGCTATTGAGAATTTTCTTGAATGAAAATCTACTGGATGAAGTTTGTCATCTGTTCCCATTTGTGAATAAATCGCATCCAAGGCAAAGTTTAATATGTCTATTTCTATAAAAAATGCCTTAAAAAAGTCAACACGATACAAGATTGGTGTAGAAACAAACGATGTTTTCAGAGCTTCAAATGTTGCTTTCGCTTCTTGATTCCATTAGAGTTTGTCTTTACAAGTCAAACGTGTAAGTGGAGCTGCAACTTGAGAGAAGTCTTTGATGAAGATCCGATAATAATTGGCAAATCTTAAAAAGCATTGGACATCTCTTACTGTCTTTAGAATCTTCTATTTCATGATTGTTTGGACTTTCTTAAGATCAATCATGAGACCATCATTTGAAATGATGTATCCTAAGAAATCAACTTGAGTAGTATGAAATATACACTTTTCCATCTTGGCGTACAATCCCGCATCTCTAAGTTTTTATAATACTTGACAAACATATATTTCATGTTCTTCTACGTTCTTAGAATAGATCAAAATATCGTCTAGGTAGCAAACAATAAAATTATCTAGGAACTCACAATAAATATCATACATGGGATGTTGAAAAGCAACTGGTGCATTCATAAGTCCAAAAGGCATGATATTATATTGAAAATATCCTTACCTGGTTTGAAACACAGTTTTTCATTCATTTCTTTCTTTGATGTATATTAGATTATATGCTCTTCTTAGATCTATTTTTGTGTAGATCTTAGCTTGATTTAAGTAGTCAAGAAGTCCTGATATTAAAGATAATGGATATCTGTTCTTAATTGTGATCTTGTTGAATCCTTGATAGTCAACACATATCTGCAATGATCCATTTTTTTCTTCACAAATAGAATTGGAGCTCTTGCTGGAGATTTAGAATGGCGTATGAAATTTTTGGCCAAATTCTTGTCAATATACACCTTGAGTTCATCCGACTCATCTTGTGATAAATTGTAGATTGGTCCAAATGGTGGCTGAGTTCCTTCCTTAAGATTGATTGAACAATCATATGGACAATGCTCTAGAAGAATATTTACATTTTTTTTGTCAAAAACATCTTGATAATCTAGATATTGGCTTGGAATGCCATTTAAAGTCTTTCTACCATGAGAAACAGATGTGGCATAAATAACAAAAGTTGATTTTCTTTTGTTGCGTATATAAAAGCTTTTGTACCTATAAGTACGGGTATTATTATATTAGACTTATAGCTTTTTATTTGGTCGATAGGATGTTTAATAACATTCTAAGAAAAGTCAAGTCTACAAGAATTCCAATCTATTTGAGGGTTATATTTTTTTAGTCATGATAAACCTAAAATAACTAGATTAAACGGAGATTTAATTATGTTAGAGATTACGTAGCTATTATAACCATCTATTATTACTTTTATAAGACGAATTTTATAAGTGATGTCTTTAAAAGACAATGGACAACCATCTATAATTTCTACATGTACGGATTTAGTTTTCTGTACTAAAGGTATTTTACGATTCTTAACAAATCGTTCATCTAGAAAGCATGCTAAGGCTCTTGAATCTAATAAGGCAGAGGCTCTGTAGTTTGTTGGTCCTAAATACACATCTATTATAAAATAAGAAGAGGGTTCTGAGGAGAGAATATGACCTTCACTATGAAAAATACTAGGTTCTAACTTCACGGTTCCTATTGTAGTTGGACAAATTTATTTTTCGACATGTTGTCTTCTTTGACAACCGTATTCTTCATTTTGTAGTTGTATTGTTTCTTTGGACAATGTTGAGCAGTGTGTTTAGGTTCTCCACAATATAAACATAATCCTCCTTGACAATGCCAAATCTTTTCTTGTTCAATAAGAGGTTTAAAACGTACCACATCAATTTACATGTCCTCTACTTCCAAATGTACGTTTTACGAGGATGTTGATGTTACCATTGAATAATAGCATTGAAGCTCTCTAGTATGATTCTCGGATCAAAATTCAAAAAGTCAATTATCACACTTCACAGCAAAATCAATTGCTTGACTCAATGTTTGAGGATCGGATGAATTGAGCATTAATTTTTTTTACTTCATATTGTAATCTGTAGAAAAATTGACTAATGAGTGCAATATCATTCCACTTAATATTAGTCGCTACTTATCAAAATTGTAAAGCGTATAATTATAATGATTAATTGTCTTATCGTAGGATGTGAATCTTGTTGGTGGCAATATGTATTGCATCATGTTTTTCATATATAAATTAAAATTTTGCTAAAAATACCTCTAAATTATCCAATATTGGATCACATCGTTCAAAAAAAGATGAAAATTATGATAAAGCAAATCCCAAAAGTAACGTTCTAATAAATCTAACTTAAGATCCTTCCGTAGGATAACTTTGAGGTTGTGTCACGGACATATACATAGTTACCTATATGATCAGATAGAACTAGATAAAAGAAAGTAATAGCAAGTTAATTCCATAATATCTTTAGAGAAACTTTCTAGAAACTTTATAGATGCTGCTTTGACTTTATAAGTGTCCATAGTAGACTTTTGGATTAGAAACTTGGTCAATAAATTAGCCACATGTTGCACATATTGGTAGCTTGAAGATCAAGCTAAATATGTGGCAAACATATAGGAAACTTGTCCTACAAGTTCGACACGTGTCTTGCAACTTGGACACGTGTCTTGTAAATTGGATACGTGTTGGAGGTCCTATAGAACGTCGCCACTTAGCTCTTAGGTAGATAGTATAAATAGAGACAAGAGTGAAGCCTTCTTCACTCTTGTCAACTCCTTTCTTGTTTCCAGTCTAGTTCAAGAGTCTCTAGTTTTCTTGTCTTTTGGCATTAGCCATTCCAGTTTCTTTTTAATATATATACTTCTTTATATTTATTTCTTTGAGAGAGGTCTCACTTGTTTATTTGACTTCATCCAATTATTGTCCTTGACAGATTGACAAGAGTACACATACAATATCAGAGCTTTGTCTTTTCTTGATTAAGAGTGGATTACCCCTTTCTCTTGATAAGACATAAGCATATTAGAAGTTGTGGAGTACCCACTTCTAAACTGATATTGTTTCTAGAATTTTTTTCTTTTGAGTGTGTGTTCCGTATTTCTTGAAGTAAGAGTAGACATCTTCCTTTCTATTATATTATCATGGCAGAGCTTGCGGAAATGAAGAGTGCAATGGCACAAATGCAAGAGCAAATGAGAGAACTAATGCTTGCAATGCATCAACTCAGTTTACCACCACAAAGAGCATCAAGATTAGCAGGAAGTGAAGATGTAGAGATGGTTGGAGCTACGTCAATATCTACACCAAACCATGCTACCTCACCGATGATGGAGCACCATTCAAACGTTAGAGAACCAAAAATCAGTTTGCTTGAGAAGTTTGATGGCACAAGATCTAAGTTTTGAGGATTCATCAATCAGGTACAACTGGTGATCGAACTTCAACCTCAGAGTTATCCTATGCAAGGATCTCAAGTTAGGTTTATTGGAACGTTACTTTCGAGTCCTGCCTTATCGTGGTTTTCATCTTTTCTTGAACGACGTGATCCAATATTGGATAATTTGGAGGCATTTTTTGCGGAATTTTGATCGATGTATGGAGAACATGATGCAATTCGTGTTGCAACCAACAAGATTTGCATCCTACGACAAGGCAATCGATCAGTGTCATTATACACTTCACAATTTTGACAACTAGCGACCGACATCAAGTGGGACGATGCTGCACTCATCAGTCAATTTCTCTACGGATTACAATATGAGGTAAAAAAGTTAATGCTCAATTTACCCGATCCTCAGACATTGAGTCAAGCAATTGATTTTGCTGTGAAGTGTGACAATCGACTTTTTGAGTTTCGATCCGAGAGTCGTACAAGGGAGCCTCAACGTTATTATTCAATGGCAACATCAACATCCTCACAAAACATACATTCGGAAGTAGAAGACATGCAAATTGATGCGATACGTTTTAAACCTCTTACTGAACAAGAAAAGATTCGTCGTCGTCAAGAAGGATTGTGTTTATATTGTGGAGAACCTAAGCACACTGCTCAACATTGTCCAAAGAAACGTCGCAACTACAAAATGAGGAATACGGTTGTCAAAGAAGACAACATGTCGGAAAACGAATTTGTCCGGCTACAATAGGGACCGTGCAGCTCGAACCCTGTACAATTCCCAATAAAGATCCTATTCTTTTCTCATAACCCTCTCCTTGTTTTATGATAGATGTATATTTAGGACCAAAAAATTACAGAGCCTCTGCCTTATTAGATTCAGGAGCCTCAGCATGTTTTCTAGATGAACAATTTGTTAAGAATCGTAAAATACCTTTAGTACAGAAACCTAAACCCGTACATGTAGAAGTCATAGATGGTCGCCCATTGTCCTCAGGAGATGTCACTCATGAAACCCGTCCTATAAAAGTAACAATAGATGGTCATAATAGCTATGTAACTTTTAACATAATTAAATCTCCGTCTAATCCAATTATTCTAGGTTTGTCATGGCTAGAAAAATATAACCCTCAAATAGATTGAAATTCTCGTAGACTTGACTTTCTCCATGATATTATTAAACATCCTACGGATCCAATAAAAAGCTACAAGCCTGGTACAGTAAAACCTGTACTTATAGGTGCAAAAGCATTTATACACGCAGCAAAAGAAGGACCAACTTTTGCTATTTATGCAAAACCCATTTCTGATAGTGGAAAGGCTTCAAGTGGCATTTCAAGCCAATACCAAGATTATCAAGATGTATTTGAGAAGAAGAATGCTGATATTCTTCTGGAGCATCGCCCATATGATTGTTCGATTGATCTCAAAGAGGGATCTCAGCCTCCTTTTGGACCAATCTACAATTTATCACAAAATGAGTTGGCTGAACTCAAGGAGTATATTGAAGAGAATCTGGCCAAGAACTTCATACGCCATTCCAAATCTCTTGCAGGAGCTCCAATTCTATTTGTGAAGAAAAAAGATGGATCATTACAAATGTGTGTGGATTATCGGGGACTTAATAAGATCACTATCAAGAACAGGTATCCACTACCTTTAATCTCTGGACTTCTTGATCAACTGAATCAAGCTAAGATCTATATAAAAATAGATCTACGAGGAGCATACAACTTGGTTCGCATTAAAGAAGGAGATGAATGGAAAATTGCATTTCGAACAAGGTATGGACATTTCGAATATAATGTTATGTCTTTTGGACTCACAAATGCACCAGCTGCTTTCCAACATCTCATGAACGATGTTTTTCATGAATTCTTAGATGATTTTGTTGTCTGCTACCTAGACGATATTTTAATCTACTCTAAGAACGTAGAAGAGCACGAAGCACATGTTCGTCATGTCTTACAAAAACTCAGAGAAACATGATTGTATGCCAAGATGGAAAAGTGTATATTTCATACTACTCAAGTTGACTTCTTAGGTTATATCATCTCGAATGATGGCCTCATGATAGATCTTAAGAAAGTCCAAACAATCATGGATTGGAAGATTCCAAAAACAGTAAGGGATGTACAATGTTTTTTAGGATTTGCCAATTACTATCAAATCTTCATCAAGAACTTCTCTTAAGTTGCAGCCCCACTTACACGTTTGACTTGTAAGGACAAGCTCGAGTGGAGTAAAGAAGCAGAAGCATCATTTGAAGCTTTGAAGATAGCTTTTATTTCTGCACCAATCTTGTATCACGTTGATTTTTTCAAGGCATTCTTTATGGAAACAGATGCATCAGACTTTGCTTTGGGCGCAGTATTGTCACAAATGGGAATAGATGACAAACTCCATCCAGTAGCTTTCCATTCCAGAAAATTTTCGACAGCAGAGATCAACTACGAAATCCACGATAAAAAACTTCTCGCAATTGTGGATTCTTTTCAAGAATGGCGTCATTATCTAGAAGGCGCTTTTAGTCCAATCACCGTATATACGGATCACAAGAACCTCGAGTATTTCATGTCAGTACGCGTGTTGAATCGTCGTCAGGCTCGTTGGAGCATGTCTCTATCAAGATTTGAGTTTATTATTACATATCAGCCAGAAAAACAACAAGGTCTATCCGATGTACTTTCTAGGCGTTCTTATCTTGCACTAAAAGAAGGAGATGCAGCTTTTGATCAACAAAGAACGACTCTCTTGAAGCCGGAGCAATTTTATCTTCGGGCAACGAAATCAACATTAACTATTGATTCAACTTTTTTCAAGCAAGTCCAGTTAAGTATGTCCTCAAATCCTCTTATTCATAAAATTAAGAATAATTCTTCTAAGTCTCATGATATTTCGAAGTTTGAGTTCAAGAAAAATCTACTCTATTTCGAAGGGCGCTTATATGTTCCAGAAGGTGAAACACGATTACGTGTTCTTCAAGCTCGTCATGACTTCCCGGCAGCAGGATATTTTGGGTACAATAAGACTCTAGAGTTGATATCTAGAGATTTTTGGTGGCTTCAAATGTGGAAGAGAGTCAAAGATTTTGTAAAAACCTATAATGTTTGTTCAAGATCAAAAACTCCTCGCCACCGACCCTATGGACTTCTTCAGCCATTACCCATTCCAGAACAACCATGGTCTTCTGTGTCTATGGATTTTATCACGGATCTTTCAAATTCAGGTTCTTATGACTCTATATTCGTGATAGTAGATCGTTTTACTAAGATGGCACATTTTATACCATGTAAAAAATCTATCACAGGCAAAGAAACAATTAAGCTTTTCCTTGACAATATCTACCGCTATCATGGATTACCTAAGGATATTATATCGGATAGGGGAACTCAGTTTGTATCGAGATTTTGGAGAACGCTTTTTAAGATTCTAAAGGTGGATATAAAGCTATCTTCAGCTTTCCACCCTCAAACTGATGGACAAATGGAGCGCGTAAATCAAGTTTTGGAACAGTATTTGAGATGTACCATCAACTACCAACAAGATGATTGGACAACTCTTTTACCATTGGCAGAGTTTGCTTATAATAATACCATACATTCTTCTACACAACAAACACCTTTCTTTGCCAATTATGGTTACCATCCACAACTTGATACTTTTAACTATTCAAAAGTTGACAATCTTGCGGCGGAAGACTTGGTAAATCATTTGTCAGAACTACATACAACAATGAAGGCACAATTAAAGGAAGCTCAAGAACGACAAAAGATAAATGCTGATCCGTATCGAAAGGAACAACCACAACTCAACGTAGGCGACAAGGTATGGTTACTTCGTCGTAATATCAAGACTACGCGATCTTGTGACAAGTTGGACTATCGTAAGCTTGGACCTTTTCGTATTTCTGAACAAATTAATCCAGTTGTATATTGATTACGCCTACCAGAGTCTATGAAGATCCACCTTGTATTCCACGTGTCTCTTCTTGAACCATATAAGACAGTGAACATACCAAGAAGAAGACAAGTGCCACCTCTTCCTATAGAAGTGAACAATAATGACGAATTTAAAGTAGAAGAAGTCTTAAATTCAAGGCGGTGCCGAAATAGGTTGGAATATCTTGTTCACTGGCACGGATACGATATTAGTGAGCGCACATGGGAACCAGCAAAAAATTTGGCAAATGCAACGAGGAAGGTGGAGACCTTTCATCAACAACATCCATCGAAACCAAGATGAAGACTTTCCCTATAAAAGAAACAAGATGTAGGCAAGATAACATTCAACTTTCTATCCTTGTTTGTAGCTTCTTTGTATTTTATGATGCTAAGGAGATGGAGAATCAATAGCCAGCGGATTTGACTCAAGAGCCTTCATTTGTTGACCTACCGGATGAGACATTGCGACTGTCACAACCCTCAAGACGACGCAACCGAAATGAAGATCTTCAAGATTGATATGTTCTTCCTCGAATAGATGGCGAGATACAACGTGTTTGGTACCATGACCTTGGAAGAGATTCTTGATGTTTGGTGATTTTATTGGAAATAGGAACAACTCCTGACGGTGTTCCAGATGTGATATTCGAAGGAAGTTATGAAGGTCACAACAATGATCAAATAATAGGGTGATCTTCTCGCCTTGGAATGGGACACTATCGATGGCTGAGAGGACCCATCAATTACCTTCGAAGAGAACAAAGATCAGAGTATGTGGCAAATACTATTCGCCACATCTTAGACTTTCTACACATGTAATCACTGCTCCTCGTGGAACTCGTCCTTTAAAAGGGGGGTAATGTCATGGACATATACATAGTTACCTATATGATCAGATAGAACTAGATAAAAGAAGGTAAAAGCAGGTTAATTCTATAATATCTTTAGAAAAACTTCCTAGAAACTTCATAGACGCTGCTTTGACTTTATAAGTGTCCATAGTAGACTTTTTGATTAGAAACTTGGTCAATAAGTTAGCCACATGTCGTACATGTTGGTAGCTTGAAGACCAAGCTAAATACGTGGCAAACATATAGGAAACTTGCCCTGCAAGTTTGACACGTGTTTTGCAACTTGGACACGTGTCTTGTAAATTGGATACGTGTTGGAGGTCCTATAGAACGTTGCCACTTAGCTCTTAGGTAGATAGTATAAATAGAGACAAGAGTGAAGCCTTCTTCACTCTTGTCAATTCCTTTCTTGTTTTCAGTCTAGCTCAAGAGTCTCTAGTTTTCTTGTCTTTTGGCATTAGCCATTCCAATTTCTTTTTAATATATATACTTCTTTATATTTATTTCTTTGAGAGAGGTCTCACTTATTTATTCGACTTCATCCAATTTTATCATTCTTGACAGACATTGACAAGAAAGACATATATACGTGACGAGCTTTTGTCTTTCTTGATTAAGAGTGGATTACCCCTTTCTCTTGATAAGACATAAGCATATTAGAAGTTGTGAAGTACCCACTTCTAAATTGATATTATTTCTAGAATTTTTTTTCTTTTGAGTGTGTGTTCCGTATTTCTTGAAGTAAGTGTAGACATCTCCTTTCTATTATATTATCATGGCAGAGCTTGCGGAAATGAAGAGTGCAATGGCACAAATGCAAGAGCAAATGAGAGAACTAATGCTTGCAATGCATCAACTCAGTTTACCACCACAAGGAACATCAAGATTAGCAGGAAGTGAAGATGTAGAGATGGTTGGAGCTACGTCAATATCTACACCAAACCATGCTACCTCACCGATGATGGAGCACCATTCAAACATTAGAGAACCAAAAATCAATTTGCCTGAGAAGTTTGATGGCACAAGATCTAAGTTTCGAGGATTCATCAATCAGGTACAACTGGTGATCAAACTTCAACCTCAAAGTTATCCTACGCAAGGATCTCAAGTTAGGTTTATTGGAACGTTACTTTCGGGTCCTGCCTTATCGCGGTTTTCATCTTTTCTTGAACGACGTGATCCAATATTAGATAATTTGGAGGCATTTTTTGCGGAATTTTGATCGATGTATGGAAAACATGATGCAATTCGTGTTGCAACCAACAAGATTCGCATCCTACGACAAGGCAATCGATCAGTGTCATTATACGCTTCACAATTTTGACAACTAGTGACCGACATCAAGTGGGACGATGCTGCACTCATCAATCAATTTTTCTACGGATTACAATATGAGGTAAAAAAGTTAATGCTCAATTTACCCGATCCTCAGACATTGCGTCAAGCAATTGATTTTACTATGAAGTGTGACAATCGACTTTTGAGTTTCGATCCGAGAGTCGTACAAGGGAGCCTCAACGTTATTATTTAATGGCAACATCAACATCCTCACAAAACGTACATTCGGAAGTAGAAGACATGCAAATTGATGCGGTACATTTTAAACCTCTTACTAAACAAGAAAAGATTCGTCATCGTCAAGAAGGATTATGTTTATATTGTGGAGAACCTAAGCACACTACTCAACATTGTCCAAAGAAACGTCGCAACTACAAAATGAGGAGTACGGCTGTCAAAGAAGACAACATGTCGAAAAACGAATTTGTCTAGCTACAATACGGACCGTGCAGCTAGAACCCTGTACAATTCCCAGTAAAGGTCTTAATTTCTCCTCAGAACCCTCTCCTTGTTTTATGATAGATGTATATTTAGGACCAAAAAATTACAGAGCCTCTGCCTTATTAGATTCAGGAGCCTCAGCATGTTTTCTAGATGAACAATTTGTTAAGAATCGTAAAATACCTTTAGTACAGAAACCTAAACCCGTACATGTAGAAGTCATAGATGGTCGTCCATTGTCCTCAAGAGATGTCAGTCATAAAACCCGTCCTATAAAAGTAACAATAGATGATCATAATAGCTATGTAACCTTTAACATAATTAAATCTCCATCTAATCCAGTTATTCTAGGTTTGTCATGGCTAGAAAAATATAACCCTCAAATAGATTGGAATTCTCATAGACTTAACTTTTTCCAAGATATTATTAAACATCCTACCGATCCAATAAAAAGCTACAAGCCTAGTACAGTAAAACCTGTACTAATAGGTGCAAAAGCTTTTATACACGCAGCAAAAGAAGGACCAACTTTTGCTATTTACGCAACACCCATTTTTGATAGTGGAAAGGCTTCAAGTGGCATTCCAAGCCAATACCGAGACTATCAAGACGTTTTTGAGAAAAAGAATTCTGATATTCTGCTGGAGCATCGCCCATATGATTGTTCGATTGATCTCAAAGAGGGATCTCAGCCTCCTTTTGGACCAATCTACAATTTATCACAAAATGAGTTGGCTGAACTCAAGGAGTATATTGAAGAGAATCTGGCCAAGAACTTCATACACCATTCCAAATCTCCTGCAGGAGTTCCAATTCTATTTGTGAAGAAAAAAGATGGATCATTACGAATGTGTGTGGATTATCGAGGGCTTAACAAGATCACTATCAAGAACAAGTATCCACTACCTTTAATCTTCGTACTTCTTGATCAACTGAATCAAGCTAAGATCTATACAAAAATAGATCTACGAGGAGCATACTTGTCTCGCGATTAAAGAAGGAGACAAAATGGAAAACCTGCAAGATTAACGCGCGGTGATTTCGAATATAATATTATGCCTTTTGGACTCACAAATGCACCAGCTGTTTTCCAACATCTCATGAACGATGTTTTCATGAATTCTTAGATGATTTTGTTGTCTGCTACCTAGACGACATTTTAATCTACTCTAAGAACATAGAAGAGCACGAAACACATATTCGTCATGTCTTACAAAAACTCAGAGAAACAGGATTGTATGCCAAGATGGAAAAGTGTGTATTTCACACTACTCAAGTTGACTTCTTAGGATATATCATCTCAAATGATGGCCTCATGATGGATCCTAAGAAAGTCCAAACAATCATGGATTGAAAGATTCCAAAAATAATAAGGGATGTACAATATTTTTTAGGATTTGCCAATTACTATCGAATCTTCATCAAGAACTTCTCTCAAGTTGCAGCCCCACTTACACGTTTGACTTGTAAGGACAAGCTCGAGTGGAATAAAGAAGCAGAAGCATCATTTGAAGCTTTGAAGATAGCTTTTACTTCTGCACCAATCTTGTATCGCGTTGATTTTTCCAAGGCATTCTTTATGGAAACAAACGCATTTGACTTTGCTTTTGGCGCAGTATTGTCACAAATGGGAACAAATGACAAACTCCATCCAGTAGCTTTCTATTCCAAGAAATTTTCGGCAGTAGAGATCAACTACGAAATCCACGATAAAGAACTTCTCGCAATTGTGGATTCTTTTCAAGAATGGCGTCATTATCCAGAAGGCGCTTACCCGGCCAATCGATATACGGCGGTCGGTTAAGATCTTCATTATTATTTTATTTAATTATACACGATATTTAATGTATAATTTACTACATAGCTAAATGAGAGCCATATCAGTGGACTTTTATTGGTTATAGGATGTGATTAGGTTGCTAGTTTAGAAAAGATCTATTAAAAGGATTATTATTAAGGTTTATACAACCTTATTTTCTTTTAGTAGTGACTTTTGAAGTTAATTTTATATGGATAATAACTTGTGTATATCTTAAGTCACCTTTGTTAGACATTAGTGATCCTTAAGATCTTATTTACTTCTTTTAATTGGTGCTTAAAGCACCAAGTATGTAAATCTTATAAGAAGAAGGATTAGAAAAGGGTCTTTAGTGTAAAAAGAGTAGTTTGGCCATCCATGTGGATGAATAGAGGTAGATGATAAAAATCTCTATTCTAATTGGCCAAGAATCATGCCCAATGGGCTTCAAGGAGGCTGCCCGAGGGTTTATTAGGAGTTAGGGTTTGTTTTTCGAGGGGAGTCGAACATCAGAGGCTAGGGTCATCAGGTTTAGGTTTTTGGGTATGGTTTAGGTGCAAATCTTGCATGATTTGGACTTTTAATGAAGGAGTTATAGGCACTCAAAGTTAGGGTGTCGATTTTGGACATATTGTCACTCTTTTGGATATATCTCGCGCATACAGAGAGCAATCAAAGATCGGCGACTGAGGTTGGAAAGCGCACTTTCTCGGCTACACTTTTCACGTATATCTCGATAAAATCCAAGCTAGAATCAAGGAGATATTGCGAGTTGAAGTCAGTGCTTGTAAGCTAAAGGCAGTAAGTGATTCTGCTTAACTAGCGGTTACATTTTGAGCTATATCTTAGTCAATTTGATAGATTTTTGACTCAAAATTTTCAGGAGTATATATGTTTATGTCACAAGACTATGTGCAAAAATTTTGTGGTATTAGGGTTTTGGGTTTGTGAGATATAGAGAAAATAGTGCTCGGGTGTCTCTGAGCTAGGGTTTTAAGCACCTGCTAGGGGTTTTGAGATATCGAACGATCGGAAGTGTATTTGCGGTTGAATTTTTTTTGTGGTAAAGCTTAAAGGTGAATTCTACCTTTCCTGAAAGTTTGAAGAAGACTGAACGGCTGGATCAGAAGATATGATTTTCTAAAGTTTGGGAAGAAAAACATCCTTTGCGGGAAAATATATTTTTAAGGGTTTTGTTGCAAATTTGGACTTTTGTGCATACTAAAGGTGTTTTGGGGAGCCAAGACTTTATGGAGGTGTAAAAGGTGGATGTATAGAGCCATGATATGATTTTGGCATATAGATGAGTCTTTAAAAGGTTTTTAAGGATTTTCTACATATCATAGAGAAAACTTATGTACAAACCTTCTTAAAAATAAGAGGTTTTAATCATACAAAACCTTTTTTTTATATTATCGTGTGTATTTGTCCTTCTTATTAAGGACAAATAACTCATTAGAGTTTAGCCAATAAATATTAAATAAAATTCTCTACAGCTAGGTACCCGGTGTATTCCTAGATAGAAGTTCACGCCACGCAACATATTGGTAAACCCGATGTGAAACATCTAGGGTGGAGAGTTTGAAGAAATATTTTGGCTTCTATTATGGCTAGAGAACAAAGAAGTGGTAGTGGGAATTGCAGTGGGGCATCACCATTGCAGCTTGATCCTACTACAACTCAAATATTTCAAGCATTTACTCTTTATATGCAACAACAACAAGCAGTGGAGTGTAAGGAGGCTATGGCTACTAAAGCTTTACAATCTGTTGTTGGTATATTGGATCAGTTTGATGAAAAAAATATTTCCAAGTATTTGAAATATTATTCTCGAGAGATGGAGCTCAATAAAGTACCGGAGAAGGAAATGATTCTTACTTTTGAGCTTGCAGTTGTACCAGAGCTTCGTAAGCATATAAGGAGGATTATTCAAACTCATGGAACAAAATGGGAGGATTTTGCCCTGCAGCTAAAAGAAGAGTATTCTTTGGAGGATGCTGAAAGGGTAACAAAAAAATCACTTATGGAATGGGTTAATAAATCCAACAAAGAGTTGGTAGCAACAGAGTTATTTCGGGAGTTTGAAAGGCAATTTCTTCAATTGTCTCGGGTTGAGAAACTTACACTTGAAAATGACAAGGTCGAGCTATTTCTCCAATCAGCCAACAATGAATTACAGAGGGAGTTGGAATTATTGTTGGAGGACAATACAGAAGACAATGGACTTACTACTGATTGGAAAAAGGTCTCGGAAGCAGTAGGTATACTTGCTAAGAGAGAATACCGAAGAGGCAACGTAGTGGTAAGATAAGAAACTAAGCCTCCTCCAATTACAATATCTCGCAGGCAAGTATCAGAACCTGCTATACCAGTAAGTACTATTCCAATTCATATGTCCGCAGTTGTGCCACAAAAAGATGCAATTGAGGAGTTAGTGAAAGGAATGAAAGACTTACAAATCAAATTGGCAAAGCTAGAAGAAAAGGGAGGAATATCTGAGATCAAACCTACATCAAAGCAAGGATATATACAACGATGTATTTGGTGCGATAGTATGGAGCATCCTCGTAAAGAATGTGGAGATTTTGCTGATATTCTGCAACAAGGAGTAATTATATGGAAAGATGGAAAGATTGCACTGCGTGACACAGGTGAGTTTCTCAAAACCAACTTTGGAAAAGGAGGGATGAAAAGGGTTTTAGAGGATTATTTATCTCAACATACTAAGGCATCAGGAAAAGCTACCACTTATGGTATCGAGGTTATAAGGGAGAAGGAAGATGTTTTTGATAAACATGTAGACACGGGGGATTTATGGAATCATGCTATCACGAGCATGAATAAGGGAAAGACATCAAGGCAAGAATTGCTTAATACAGCCACCATAATAAGGAATGCCACAGGATGGGATGATCCTGTAGATACCATGTCGGTGCATGCTTATCTAGCAAAATCCCACCATGAAGCCTTGATGGATATGAAGAGGGGAAGAAATATGTTAGAAGAAAACCTTGAGGGACCAAATAATAAGAAAAGACCTCAAAGAGATGAAGAAAGAACACAAAATAAAGGGGTATCTACACCGCAGGATAGTAGATCATCTGAGAACAGACCATCAAAATCATATTTTGAGGATATACCACTATCAAAAGAGAAATGGGAAGAAAGGATGGAAATGGGTAAAAACAAGGAGAAAGGCAAGTCTGTTGCCTATAAACTGCAATCAGATATTGAGGCAACAACAAATTTGAAAGATGTATTAGAAGAAAGGGTGTTAAATGCTAAAATTGAATTTACACTCCGTGAAATTTTTGGCATTACAAAGAGAGAATTCCATGATGTCATTATTGACACTATCAAAAGAAAAAGGCAATTGATAGGGGAGTCAGCAATGTCTAATGCGCTTGATACAACATTAACAAAAGAAGAGGAATTAGAGTTGGCTAAATGTTGTATCAATCAAAAAGATCAATTTTCCTTGGATGAGGATAAGGTTGATGACAAAGATCCTAGTCACTATTCTAAGAAGCATTGGGCTAGAGCCACCACAGAAACTTTGATGAAGGTGGGAGACTTGACAGATCCAGTAGTTGCTCTTATTGACCATGGATCTGAAATCAATATTATGTTTAAAGACATTTATAAATGTGGGAGGTGGCCTATTGATACTGAACATGGTTGGGTGATCCGAGCAGCAAATAACACACGTGGCGATCTTTATGGTGCTTGTCCAGATGTAAAGGTGAAAATTGGAGATGTATCTACTGAACAAAATTTTTTTGTTCAGAACAATACTTCATATCCAATAATTCTTGGACAACCATATATTATTGCTGTGAGGATGGAAACCAAAGTATTAGATGATGGATCTGCATGTGCTCGCATTAGAAGCCAAGATGGTAAACGAGCAGTGCAATTTTTAACAATACCTGCTAATCATGAGCGCAACAGGGATTATCTACGAAGTGGCATATTACCAAAAATTGATGAAGAGTTTAAAGATTTTTGCAAGGTACCACTATAGAGCGAGGATGTGGTGGTACATCACAGAAGGTACTCTCGCAAGGAGAAGAAAGTACCTTTTGTACAGGAGTTGTAGAAATTTTTCAAAGTGGATTTGCTATACATATGCAAATTAATGATCTACAAAAACGAGAGAAAAGGATTGTGAGAAAAACAGAAAAAGACCTAAAAAGAGTGGGTGTGCTTGATGGAGATGAGAAGATAATAGGTATATACACAGAAACAGGTTTAGAAGATATATTGGAAGAACTTATAAAGGTTGAAGTAACAGATGAAGATCATGTGGTGCAAGTACATTCAAGAGAGCTCTATTCCATTATACAAGCGTTTCAAGGTTATGAAGTCAAGGTTGAAACTAGGTATAAAACAGTAGGAAGAAAAATAAAACCTGTAGCTATACCATTGCCTAGTGATTCAAACCACCAAGTTCAAGAGGCTTCAAAAGAAAGGAGTTTACGAAATCTTGATCAAATTGGCCATAAGTTTACAGAAAGTACGTTCAAGGAGTTGAAAGTAGGATGTGCAGATTTTCTTCTACCTACCGAAGAAATAGAATTCAAAAAAATGTTGAGGAAGCATGGAAAAGCTTTTGCTTTTGAACCCTCGGAAATTGGATGTGTGGATCCAAGTATTGTGGCGCCAATGGTTATATTTACAGTTCCACATGCTCCATGGGATCTAAGGCCGATTCCGGTACCTAGAGCGCATCTATCCAAACTTATAGAATTATTAAAAGAAAAGATACGGATGAAAATTTTAGAACCATCATTTGCACCATCTTCTAGCTGTTGGTTTACAGTACCAAAGAAGAATGGAACTCTACGATTTATTCAAGATATGCAACTAGTGAATCAAGTGACCGTTAGAAATACAGGAGTGGGACCAATTGTTGGAGAATTTGCTGAAGCATTTGCTGATAGAGCCATTTATTCTATTGGAGATCTTTATTCTGGGTACGACGAGTTTCAACTTGCGGAAGGAAGCAGGGATATCACTACTATGAGGACACCTTTAGGGCTGGTGAAAATG
>JAWRVF010001954.1:0-31727 GCA_036785485.1 Physcomitrellopsis africana | reverse complement strand
AATTCTCAACCGTGAATTCATTACTGATCACCAAATATCATCAAAATATTAGCAAGTAATTATATAAGTAAAACCAAACCAGAAACTTGAAAATTCATAATTTAAGATCCAACTGTTCAAATAAGCTCAAAATTTGGGAAAACATATCTCATACCTCTGATCTTTGTTACATAAATTTTGAGCCGTGAATTCATTGTTGATCATTAGATATCACCAAATCCTTGGCAAATACTTTTAGAAGTCAAATCTCAATCCAAAACTTGAAAATTCATAATTGAAGATCCAATTGTTCAAATAAGCTCAAAATTTGGGAAAACATATTTCATACCTTTGATCTTTGTCACATAAATTTTGAGCCGTGAATTCATTGTTGATCATTAGATATCACCAAATCCTTGGCAGATACTTTTAGAAGTCAAATCTCAACCCGAAACTTGAAAATTCATAATTAAAGATCCAGTCATTCAAATAAGCTCGAAATTTGGAAAAACATAATTCATACCTTTGACTATTGTCACATAATTTTTGAGCTGTGAAATCATTGCCAATCAATAGATAACACCAAATCCTTGGCAGATACTTTTAGAAGTCAAAACTCAATCTGAAACTTGAAAATTCATAATTAAAGATCCAGCTGTTCAAATAAGCTCAAAATTTGGGAAAACATAACTCATACCTTTGATCCTCATCACATAAAATTTGAGCTATGAATTCATTGCTGATCGTTAGATATCACCAAATCCTTGGCAGATACTTTTAAAAGTCAAAACCCTAGACACCCAAGAATAAATTTGCCATTACTCCCTAATCAAAGTCTCAATTGATATGAGATTTTAGACATAGACTCTTTATAGTATAAGTAATATGTACATAAAAAATGAGCTTCAAATTCTTCTTGAAACTCAAGTTCTAGCTTAAAGCAAATCCTTCTATTTATCTAACTTCTTCAAAACCCCAGTTTAGTTTGCTGGGTTTAACTAGCCATATCTCACTCAATCTGAACTCATTTCTATCAATTCTTGGACGTAAAATGTGTAGCTTGAAGTCTAGTTTCTAATCCAAATTTTCGATTTCTTGCTAGTATCTTAAAACTTCTAATATACCCTGAAAAGTGACAGTAGGTGTCATATTAGTAGTCTAAGTTCAAACAAGCATATCTCTCTCATCTAAGCTCCGAATCCTGCGTTTCTACCACCTAAACTCATGCCAAGAAGATGCTCCCTCTGAATACCTCTCTGCATTTGCCAAAAAACCCCGTCTTCTTCTCCTCCGAGCTCGTCAAAGAAGTCGTAGCCAAGGTCTTTAAAGTCCAAGTCAACAATTAATAGTTTAAAGTTATAAAATCCCCAAATCTAATCCTCCAAGTCAGCACTATTAATGGTAGCCGACTATTGACATCCAAATCTATTATTTATCCTTGGTAAAATCCTAAATTCAATCTCAAAGTCAAAACTCCTTATATCTACAAATATAACCTTGAATCTACTAAAATCTAAGATTGGAAAAAAGATAAAAAGAAATAAAAGAAAGTTTCAAGGCTAAATCAAAGTTAAAGTTAAGATTAAAGATAAGGTAAAATTTTAACCAAAGAAAAAAAAAGAAAGTGAGAAATTTTTCCTAAACTATATAAAAACTTAGATTGGTAAGAAGAAAGAAAGAACTTAATAAAAATTTGAAGAAAAGATAATTAAGTTAGGTTTCTATATGGACGATTTACTTCAATGCATAACGGATGTCATGAACGAGGTCCTCATAAACGAAGCAACGGCTCGACTGATTTCGACAAAAATAAACTTGAGCCACAGACCACCTGACTTATCCCATACTAACCCGAGGTCTTCTTTCGTTGTAGAACTAGTGGTTCTTGTCAAATTACAGGCAAAGCTGTTTCTTCTGGTACAGAAACTTGAGGTTGATGAATTCTAGATTGTATTACTCCAGGTGCTCCAGATTAGTAATCCGCAACCTCTAAAACACTAGTATACCTTCAAGAAGAGGGATAATCCACACTCTAACAAGAAGGACTAGCTCTAATATCTGAGATGAGATCAGTCTCGACAAATTGTCACGGACATAGAATACGAAGAGGAAATCTAAACAAGAATTTCAAAGAGAACTGGCAAGAACTAGATTAATCAGATGAATACAAGAGCAACACCAGAGAGGTAAGCTAGAGCTCCAAGAGATGTGTTGTCGAGACTGAAGAACTCTTCAAATTGACTTATTTATACTTTTTAAATAAGAAACCTCGAGCAATTTTTGAATAACTTCAGAAGCTTCTCGCCAGCCTTTACTACTAAGAAGCTTCTCAAGAAACTTCCACTAACTGCTAATGGAAATTTCTAGAAGGTTCCAGGGACTTATTTCTAGAATATTCTAATTTCTAGAAGGTTCTAAGACTATGTCCTTAACATCATGAGACCATCATTTGAAATTATGTATCCCAAGAAATCAACTTAAATAGTGTGCAATACACACTTTTCCATCTTGGCATATAATCTTGCATCTCTAAGTTTTTATAATACTTGATAAACATGTATTTCATATTCTATTATATTTTTAGAATAGATCAAAATATCGTCTAGGTAGCAGACAACAAAATTGTCTAAGAACTCACAAAAAATATCATTCATGAGATGTTGAAAATTAGCTGGTGCATTCACAAGTCCAAAAGACATGACATTATATTCAAAATGTCCATACTTGGATCGAAACGAAATTTTCCATTTCTCTCCTTCTTTGATGCGTACTAGATTGTATGCTCCTCTTAGATCTATTTTTGTATAGATCTTAGCTTCATTTAATTAGTCAAGGAGTCCTGATATCAAAAGTAATGGATAACTATTCTTGATTGTGATCTTGTTGAGTCCTTGATAGTCAACACACATTCGCAATGATCCATATTTTTTCTTCACAAATAAAATTGGAGCTCTTCTTTGAGATTTAGAATTGCGTATAAAATTCTTGGCCAAATTCTCATCAATATATGCCTTGAGTTCAGCCAACATATCTTATGTTAAACTGTAGATTGGTCCAAATGGTGGTTGAGTTCCTTCTTTGAGGTCGATTGAACAATCATATGGACAATGCTCTGGAAGAATATCTACATTTTTTTTCTCAAAAATATCATGATAATCCAGATATTGGCTTAGAATGCCAATTAAAGTCTTTCGACTATCAAAAATGAAAGTGGCATAAATAGTAAAAATTGATTTTTTTTTTGATGTGTGTATAAAAGCTTTTATACCTATAAGTAAAGGTTTTACTCTACTAAACTTATAGCTTTTTACCTGGTTGGCAGGATGTTTAATAACGTTCTGAGAAAAGTCAAGTCTATGAGAATTTCAATCTATTTGAGAGTTATATTTTTTTAGCCATGATAAATCTAAAATAATTGGATTAAATAGAGATTTAATTATGTTAAAAGTTACGTAGCTATTATGACCATCTATTGTTACTTTTATGGACGAGTTTCATGAATGACGTCTCTAGAAGACAATGGATGACCATCTATTGTTACTTTTATGGACGAGTTTCATAAGTGACGTCTCTAGAAGACAATAGATGACCATCTATGACTTCTACATGTACGGGTTTAGTTTTCTATACTAAAGGTATTTTACGATTCTTAACAAATTGTTCATCTAGAAAGCATGTTGAGGCTTCTAAATCTAATATGGCAGAGGCTCTATAGTTTTTTGGTCCTAAATATACATCTATTATAAAACAAGGAGAAAATTCTGAGGAGGGGATAAGACCTTCACTAGAAATTGTACAAGGTTTCAGCTGTACGGTGTTGGGATGAGCATCTTAGCCCTAAGAAATATTGGGTCTTTTGTGCCTCTAGTTTCTCAAGTGCAAGATGAGATTCATAAAGTTCATAAAATTGAAGAATTTACATAAAAACATACGTTATTAACCCTAACATATTTTGTCTTTAGAAACTTGCTCTCAAATTTGCTCATAAATCCTAGGATATCACATCAATTGAAGCAAAATTTGCACACAAAGTACTTAAGGAAGTAAGGAAGCAAACCCTATAAACCTTTTGATTATAACCCATGTGGTTAGAAAGAAACATGTTGTCAAAGTAATCCCTCCATGCTGCCTTTGATTCTGGACCTCCTTTGCTTCACACCTTCATTGCTCCTCATTAACAAAGACTTAAGTACTAAAATTTGGTAGGCTTGTTGCTTGTTTTATATTATAAACATCCTCCAATTTTTGCTCCAAATTTCCTCTTTGAACTAGAGTTATAGACTCTATCCTTCTTCTTTAATTTTGTCTACTAACAACTCTAGATCTAACTACAAATTTTCTCATAATTTTGTAAACATAATTCCAAAAGTAATTAATTTTTACCACAACTCATATATCTACAAATTACAATAAATTTACCTCAAAATGCTACTCTGATCACAAAGATATGCTCCTTCAAACTTCACTGACTTGGACATAGACCCCTATCACTTTGAAAGAGCATAACATTTTATTCATAAATAAATGAGTATCAAACTTGTTCTCATCTCTTTCCTAACTTACATAGATCATGTCTATCAAATTTTACACTCAAATTCGTCTCTTAACTCAATTTATATCCAAAAAAACCCACATACACACTGCCTATATAAACCCCAATCCTACCTTCACTCTATTTCTCTTTTCATCCAAATCCGATTACAATTTCACTCATAACTCTTTGCTCACAGATCATATTGACTTGTGATTTTGACACAAAGTATTTAACTCTATAAGGAACAAAAACCCAACAAATTTCGCCTCTAGAGTCCAAGTGGTTCTCAAGAGCCGGGGCCCAAAATTTAGTAAACCTCACTGCCCTAGTCTTAAAAACCTACAACTTTGACGACTCATATCTCCCTTGATATTTAACCAAAAGATATGAAATTTATTTTTATATATTTTTTATCTTGTTTACTACAAATCTACAAAAAATTATATTTAAAATCATCTCCAAGCTCCCTCTACACACCAAAACATACACTACCTATACAAAAATCCTATGCACCTCCAAAAAAACTCTCATTTTTCTTCTTCATGACTCTTCCTTGTCATCCCCGCCCAATCTTCCTTCTTCCCTTGATCAAAGAGATATCTTAGCCATGTCTTCATACCTCTTTAATCTTTTATCTTGGATTAACTTGAGGAAATCTTACTTTTTGAGATAAATTTCTATTCTATCTTCTTACTACCATTTTTCTACCAACTTCTCTTCTAATTTCAACCCACAACATTTAAGTTTATATCTTAGATAGAAGAAAGTAAAGGTAAAGTAGATCTAAAATAAAATAGAAGAAAACCTAACAAGTAAAAAGAAACAATTAAGATTAGATTAGAGATAAAAAAGAAAGAACTACATCCTACATTATCAAGTCAAAGAAGCTTATGTGGTTAAGTTCTTAGCTACTTTGGAGCTAACGTGGATTCGAATCCACTTGACTTCACTGTAGAAATCCTTGGCTTTATGACTTAGTACTGTTAGTGGAAATTTCAGCAGGAAATTAGTAGTTTGGCCTACTTATCATCTCTAAGCTTGTGATAAATATTATAACCCCCAAGATAATGTGGTTATAATCACAATCTCTTTTTCATCCTCTCCTCTGCTAATCTTAATTTTTTTTTATTTTAACACATTCTTTTATATCTCTCATACTATATTTTCATTTATAATATGACAACGGTCCCTATTGTAGCTTGACAAATTCGTTTTTCAATGTCGTGTTGTCACACGATTATATGGTGAAATTATGATTAAAAATGATTTTTTAATTAATATTCTATTATCTTAGTTTGATAAGAATTCAACATATTTTAATAAGATTTTTATGAAAGCCTCTTAGTTTATTTTCTTTACTTAATAACTAGTACATAAGAATTAATTAGTAATTTTACCTTCTAGGTTGTACTAATTCTTTTATTGCCTTAGAAAGGCCATAAAATGGTAAAAACATAGTAAAAAGGATAAATTACTAGCATGATTGATACTAGGATTAAGTTGAGGGTAGGATCAGGCTATAAAATTCCTAGGATAGGTTAGATTGATATCCGGAGGTTGGCCATTTGTTGGATAGGATTGAAATCAGACCTTTGGCTATAAAAACAACTGCTTAGGATAAAATATGGGGTTTTTTTCAGATCGGGTTTTTAGATTGGATAGCTAGCTTAACGCTTGTTTCAAAGGCATTAAGCTTCTTGCCAAAGGATTTTGGATGACTTTGCAATAATTATTCAAAGTCAAGATTTATATTGGTGTTTTGGGTTTTATATAAGACAATGATGGCTTACATTCTTGAGTGATTTGTGCAATCTGTATAGCATCTATGGTTCAAAACTTGGTATTATCTAGATTGTTAGATGTGCTAAGTGTGTAGAAAATTTTGTGTTAATCTAATAATGCAATCAAGAGATATTTGGCTTTAATACAAAGGGTTGTCGGAAGTTGGTAGCTTAGAGTTGGATAGGATTTCTGTGATAACTAAAGATCTATCAATTGGATCAACATAAATTTTGGCATGATGATAAAACACTTATAGTTCAAGCTTTATACTAAGTTTGAGCTAAAGTTAATGGTGGAAGAAGGAGAAATCACCACTGGAACTTTTACATCAATTTTCAAGTTAGTAGCCGAGTGTCATCAGTGCCGTTTTTGGACATTTTCTTACAATCTGTAAATTGGATTGGGTTGAATTTTTTTTAGCATGTAGAAGGCTTATACCATCATTTGTATGCAAAATTTTACACTAAGTGAATAGTTGGATTAAAAATTATAGCTTATCAAAGCTCACTAATTAGGATTAGGGCTTATAAATATAAATAAAAATTGCTTAATTATAAAAGAAACGAGGCTATTGGGATATATGTATGGTTGATGTTATTAAGAGTAGTATTTTTAAATACTTTTGGATTGAACTTTGAATTATATTCTTCATATATGGGTGAAACCTATTAGGATTTCTTGATTATTTGCAAATACAACTTTACCTTCTACAGCTAGGTACCCAGTGCATTCCCAAACAAGACAACACATAATACGACACCGACATGTTGTCTTCTTTGATAGCCGTATTTCTCATTTTGTAGTTGTATCATTTCTTAAGACAATATTGAGCAATGTGTTTAGGTTCTCTACAATATAAACATAATCCTCCTTGACGTCGCCGAATCTTTTCTTATTCAGTAAGAAGTATAAAATGTATTGCACCAATTTGCATGTCTTTGACTTTCAAATGTACGTTTTGTGAGGGCGTTGATGTTGCCATTGAATAATAACGTTGAGGCTCTCTTGTATGACTCTCAGATCGAAACTCAAAAAGTTAATTGTCACACTTTATAGCAAAATCAATTGCTTGACTCAATATTTGAGGATTGGATAAATTGAGCATTAATTTATTTACCTCATATTATAATTGATTGTTATACTACATTTACATGTAGTATATAAAAATATTATATATCTTGTATCTATTGTTATTACATATGTAAGTACTAGAGGTTATTTTAGAAGATATTATAAAGAGAGGATTTGTTATAGCCACTTAGTTAGTGAATTAAGATGGCTATTTTTTTTGTTCCTATCTTACTTATATTCTAGAATAGACTCTTCTATAATTAGAAGAAAGATAAAGGTTATTTTACCTTTCTTGTTGACTTTTGAGGTAGAATGGACCTTGTGAGGGATAAGAAAGAAGAGCATGAGGTGAATAGGGCCTGTCCAATAGGATTTGGCTACCCATGTGGGCGTCTCATAGTCTAATATGGAAAGAAAGGGAGATATACTCCTCTTGCTAGACCGAGAGGGGAGGCAGTTTTGAGTGGTGAACTTTGGAGAGAGATAGCTCCAAAGAGATAGAAGCATTTGTAATGAAAATTTGTAGGTGTGTTCTTTGAGTTGTGAGGATTCTAGAACCTATTCACTTGCTTGTATTGGAGTTGTGAGCAAAAAGTTATGCTTGTTTTAGTAGAGTGAGGTTTGCTGCTATCAAAAAGTGATGGCAGAAACTTCGATCTGTCACTGCAAGTTTGATTTCGAGTCTTTCTTAGTGAAATTTATTGAGAGTGTAGGAAATTGTGCTAGCTTTCTATCAAGACATCTCTTGTAGCATTTGGAGTTGAAGAGGAATAGTTGTGAGCTTGAGAGTAGGAAAGGGTTTATTGCCACCTGATGAAAAAAGGCAGAGACTTTGTTCAACCATCCAAATCGGAAAATATCTTCAATCTTTTTGATATTTTAGATACTTATAGTAGCTTGTGTAAGCTTTCCATGAAAACAAAAATCAATACATTTGGAGCTTTTATAAAAATTTTATGAGCTGTGAAGTGTCAAGAGGGCAAATTGTTGCTAGGGTTTGAAGAGTAGAATCAACTAGCTATAAAATCTGGAGTTTGAGAGGCATGCATGCGAAATTTTAGAAAAAGTTAGATGATGGAGTGAGCTTTCTAAAAAGCTATTGCATGTCCAATTTGGAGAAGGGAAGTGATCACAACGAAGGCTGAAGTGAAGAAGAGCTTTGCTGCCTTTGCATTTCCTAGGAAGTTTTAGTGCCTATTTCTTTTAGTCATAACTTTTAAATGGTAAGTCATCTATTTGTGAAATTTTGATATGTTTTATAATGGATTATTGGCTTTTCATAGGCTATAAGCACGCTTGATTTGAACTTTGGATGAATTTTTAGTGATTTATTTAGTTTCAGCTTGTTGTATAACTTGTATTCCTCACATGCGGTTGTATTTTGAGGTATACTTGAATATATACACACTTTGCTTATACCTTTTATATAAGTATATATACTTATATTTATATCAAGTATTTTACAAGTATTATACATAATATTTGTATAAGTATTTATATAAGTATTATACCAAGGATTTTACATTATCTTATATAAGTATTTATATAAGTATTATATATGTATTTATATCAGTATTATTCAAGTATTTATACTTTATATTTGCACAAGACTTATATAAGTATAATACAAATATAATTTGAAAGCTTGAACAAATATTGTACAAGTATAGAAGATACTTGCATGGCGTCCTCTCATATTCCCTGCTAGTTCTAGTAGCAGCTAAGAATCCGGCATTTTTTCAAGGCAAATTCTCTCTACCCGACATTGTAGAAAAATTGGTTGATGAGTGTAACATCATTCTATTTGATATCAATTGCTAGTTGTTTAAATTGTGAAGCGTATAATGACACTGATCGATTGTCTTGTCATAGGATGCAAATCTTGTTGGTTGCAACACGGATTGCATCATATTTTCCATACATAGATCAAAATTTCACTAAAAATGCCTCAAAATTATCCAATATTGGATCACGTCGTTCAAGAAAAGATGAAAATCACAATAAAGCAGATCTTGAAAGTAACATTCTAATAAACCTAACTTGAGATCGTTGCATAGGATAACTTTGAGCTTGAAGTTCAATTACTAATTGTACCTAATTGACGAATCCTCGAAACTTAAATCTTGTGCCATCAAACTTCTCAAACAAACTAATTTTTGGTTCTCTAATATTTGAATGGTGTTCCATCATAGATGTGGTAGTATGGTTTGATGTAGATATTGACGCAGCTCCAGCTATCTCAATATCTTCACTTCCTGCTAATCTTATTGCTCTTTGTGGTAGTAAAGTGAGTTGATGCATTGCAAGCATTAGCTCTTTCATTTATTCTTGCATTTGTGTTATTGCACTCTTCATTTTTGCAAGCTTTGCTATGATAATATAATAAGAAGGAAGATGTCTACTCTCACTTCAAGAAATATAGAATAATTCACTCAAAAGAAAATATTCTAGAAACAATATTAGTTTAGATGTTAGTTCTCTACAACTTCTAAAATGCTTATGTCTTATCAAGAAAAAGGGATAATCCGCTCTTAATCAAGAAAAGACAAAGTTTCAATATTATATATGTATCCTTGTCAATTTGTCAAGAATATGAACTAAAAAAAGATGTATAATCTAATAAAAATTGTATCAAAGAAAAGTTACAAAATAGGAATAAGAAAATATGTATATTCAAAGGAAAATTGGAATGGCTATTGTCAAAGACTGGAAACATGAAGACTCTTGAAATTAGACTAGGATCAGGAAAAGACTTGACAAGAGTGAAGAAGGCTTCACTCTTGGTTCTATAAATACTATCTAACTAAGAGCTACGTGGTGGTATTCTATAGGACCTCCTACATGTGTCTAATTTGCAAGACACGTGTCAAATTTGTATGACAAGTTTCTCACATGTGCGCCACGTATTTGGCTTATTCCGCAAGCTACCAACATGTGTGACACATGGCTAGCTTGTTCCATAAGCTATTAACATGTGTGCCATGTGGTTAGCTTATTCACCAAGTTTCTAACCTACCAATCACCTATAGACATGTATAAAGGTGATTTCGTGTCTATGAAGCTTCTAGGAAGCTACTCTATCAGATATTATCAAATCAACTTATTTTATCTACTTCTATTGGTCTATATTACTTAAGTAATTACTAGAGTACATCTTATGTCCGTAACAATACTCTACAACTTCTAATATGTTTATGTCTTATCAAGAAAAAAGGATAATCTACTCTTAATCAAGAAAAGACAAAGCTGTGATACTATATATGCACTCTTGTCAATCTGTCAAGGACAAGAATTCGATGAAAGCAAATAAACATATGAAACTTCTATTAAGAAGAATAACAAAATAGAAGTAAGAAAGTATGTATATTAAAGAAACTAGAACGATTATTGCCATAAGACAAGAAAACTATAGAGTCTTGAATCTAGATTAGAAGCAAGAAAGGAATTGACAAGAGTGAAGAAGGCTTCACTCTTGCCTCTATAAATATTATCTAACTAAGAGCTATGTGGCGGTATTCTATAAGACTTCCTACACATGTCTAATTTGGAAGATACATGTGAAATTTGCATGACAAGTTTCTCACATGTGCGCCATGTACTTGACTTGTTCCGCAAGCTACAAACATGAGTGACACATGGCTAGCTTATTCCACAAGCTATCAACATGGACGCCATGTGGCTAGCTTGTTGACTAAGTTTCTAACCTACCAATCACCTATAGACATGTATAAAGGTGATTCCACATCTATGAATCTTCTAAGAAGCTTTTCTATCAAATATTATCAAATCAACTTATTTTACCTACTTCTATTGGTTTATATTAATTAGATAATTATTGGAGTAAATCTTATGTCCGTAACAATTAGCCACATATTGAACATATTGGTAGCTTGTAGAAGAAGCTAACTATGTGTCGCTTATATTGGTAGCTTGCAGAATAAGCCAAGTACGTTGCACACATGTGAAAAACTTGTCTTGCAAGTTTGACACATGTCTTGCAAATTAGACATAAATAGGAGGTCCTTTAAAATATTGCCACGTAGCTTTTAAATATATAATATAAATAGAGAGAAGAGTGAAGCCTTCTTCACTCTTGTCAACTCCTTTCTTGCTTTTAGTCTAGTTCAAGAGTCTTATGTATTTTCTAATCTTTGGCAATAGTCATTCCAATTTCTTCTTGAATATGTTGTAGAACAATGTAATTTTGAGAAAGAATTAAGAGTGATTAAAGTTTGGTCAAATTCAATTAAAAGTTATCAAGATCCATTAAAATGGAAAATAAAAGGCTAAAAGAGGGATTAATTCTGAATTTTTATCAACATAGAGAGCTTCTGCAAACATCCTGACTACATAATAATAATGTTAAGAATGTAGTATTTAAATTTAAAAAAAAATAAAAAATAAAAAATATAAAAATATAAAATATATATATAAATAAATAAATAAATAAATAAAAAATAAAAAAAATTTAATTAAGTAATTTTTTTTAAAAAAAATAAAAAATAAAAAAAATAAAATAAGAAAGTTATTATTGGTTAAGACTTAGTCTATCAACTTATTGGACAAAGTAAGGAAGAAAGAGAGGTCATCTGGCGGAGCTGAAGCAAAAAAAATAAAAAAAAATAAAAAAAATAAATAAAAATAAATAAAAAAATAAAAAATAAAAAAAATAATAATTAATTAAATGACGTTGGTGGAGCGCCATGGCGACGCGGAGGAGGTGACGGCGGCGGCGTGGTAGCGAAATCAGATGCGGGCGCTCTGTGATCGGAGTATCGAATCAAGACGGAGAGGACGAGAAGCGCAGCCTTTCTCCCAGCCCCGTTCCGAACGGGAGAAGCATGAGTAGAAGCCATGTGGGTCGCAGTGCGAGCCCAGAGGCGCAACGTGGGAAGCAGAGTCCTCCATTTCAAGAGAAGAGGCGGAGTGGAGTCCCAGCCAGATCAGGACATGGAGAAGGACAGTCCCGTGAAAGACCTCTCACCCTCAGCTCGTGCAGGAAGAAGCCCCACTCCTGAAGAAGAGTGATGTTCTGCTTTGTGGACAAAGAAGAAGAGGCTGGGCAATAGGGTATCTCGGCAGCAAGGTCAAGAGCCGAGAAGGGTATTTCAGAAGGACATCTCGGCAGCAAGGTCAAGAGCCGAGAAGGGAATTTCAGAAGGACATCTCGGCAGCATCTCGAGAAGTGAAAAGGTAGTTCAACAGAGGAATCTAGATTCAAGGGGTTATTCAATTAAAACCCGTTCAGTCCTGGACTTGAAGAACTGGAAGCAGAAGGAAAGGAGTACCCATTGCGAGAGAAGCGAGTGGAGTCCCAGCCTGTTGGCTGTGTAGAATTTTTCTGAGATGACTGAAATTATTGTAGAAGTTAAAATTTTAATAAAAAAATTGGTTGTGGCAAATGTGAAGTTACAAAAGTGTTCTGATACATGATTGTATTGTTGGAAGTTATATATAGTGGTGTATGAATTTTAATTTTTTTATAAGAATTGATTAATAAGAAAATAAATTATTGGCAGAAAATTCTGAAATCTGTGGTTGTTTGCTTAAAGTTTAAGTTTGAATATCGAAGTTAATTGGAGATTTTTGTATTAACAAAGTGGAATATATATATATATATATATATATATGAATCAATTATGAAGTAAAAATAAATAAATAAATAAATAAATAAAATATATATATATATATATATATATATATATAATAATAATAATAAGAAAACAAAGAAGAAGAAGAAATGCAACCGGATAAGAAAGTGAAGAAATGGAATGCAAAATTGAAGTAAACAAGAAACAAATGAAACCAAGTTGGAATTGCAAAGAGCAAAGGACGTGGATACAAAGGATTGAAAGAAAAATTGAAGATACAAGTTGAAGTATTTATTTGAAGTTGGTGAAGTATATGAAGTGAAGAAGCGAGAACAAATTGATAAGTTAAAATTTTCACTCTTATATTCTTAAAAAAAAAATAAAAAATAAAAAATAAAAATATAAAAGAAGAAATAAACATAATAAAGAATTATAAAAGAATAAAAAAAGAAAAAGAAAAAAAAAGAGAAGATAAAATAATAATAATAATAATAATAATAATAATAAAAAAGATAAATAAAAAAGGATAAAAATACATAATAATAATAATGATTTTAGTAATTAGTAATTATGTAAGGATTTTTTTTTATATATTTACTTAAGTTCCACTTTTCTATTTACAATCTAGTAGCAATTATTAGCCTCTCTTAGGAATGAACTTAAAAATACTATGAGGAATTCAATTCTCAAAAAGAATTAATTCTTAGTATTCAACATATGTATACTTCTTTATTTCTATCTTATTAATTTCTTTTGACATAGTTTTTACTAACTTATGCATCTGTTTTAGTTTATGTCCTTGATAGATTGACAAAAGTGAAGTTACAATATCAGAGCTTTGTTTCCTCTTGATTAAGAATAGATTATCCCTTTCTCTTGATAAGACCTAAACATGTTAGAAGTTGTGGATTATTCACTTCTAAATTGATATTGTTCCTAGATTTTTTTCTTTTGTTCTTGAATATTTTATTTTGTAGTGAGAGTAGACAATTTTCTTTTTCTATTGCAATATCATGGCAAAATTTGCTGAAATGAAGAGTGCAGTGGCACAAATGCAAGAGCAAATGAAAGAATTAATGCTCGCAATGCATCAACTCAATGCACTACCACAAGGAGCAATAAGATTAGCAAGAAATGAAGATATAGAGATGATTCAAGCTGCTTCAAGCCATACCACTTCACCTACAATTGAATAGCATTCAAACATCAAAGAACCAAAAATTAGTTTGCCAAAGAAATTTGATGGCATCAGATCTCAGTTTCAAAGATTCATCAATCAAGTATAATTGGTGATTGAACTTCAATTCCAAAGTTATCCAACCCAAGGGTCACAAGTTAAATTTTTTGGAACTCTATTGTCAAGTTTTGATTTATCATGGTTTTTGTCCTTTTTTGAACAACGTGATCCAGTATTAGATAATTTAGAGGCATTTTTAGTGGAATTTCAATCTATATATGGAAAACATGATATAATTCGTGTCGCATCCAACAAGATCTGTATCTTACGACATGGCAATTGATCAATAATATCATATGCTTCACAATTTTGACAATTAGCAATTGATACCAAGTGAGATGATGCTGCGCTTATTAGCCAATTTTTTTATGAATTAGAATATGAGATAAAAAAATTGATGCTCAACTTATCTGATCCTTAGACATTGAGTCAAGCAATTGATTTTACTGTGAAGTATGACAATCAACTTTTTGAATTTCGATCAGAGAGTTGCACAAAGAAGTTCCAACATTACTACAATATATTGACAATATCAATGTCTTTTTAATACGTATATTCCAAAATAGAAGACATACAAATCGACGTGATATATTTTAAACCTCTTACTAAATAAGAAAAGACTTGTCGTCATTAAGAAGGGTTGTGTTTATATTATGGAAAATCTAAGCACACTGATCAGTATTATTCAAAAAAATGATGCAACCACAAGATGAGGAGTATAGTTATCAAAAAAGATAATATGTCAAAAAATAAATTTGTCCAACTACAATAGGAACCGTACAGTTAGAATCTTGTACAACTCCTAGTAAAGGTCCTATCTTCTTCTCATAATCCTCTCTTTGTTTTATAATAGATATCTATTTGAAACCTAAAAATTATAAAACCTCTACCTTACTAGATTCAAGAGTTTCAACGTGTTTCTTAGATAAAGAATTTGTTAAAAGTTGTAGAATATCTTCAGTATAAAAAACTAAATCCATATATGTAGAAGTCATAGATGGTCACATGTTATATTCTGAAATCGTTACTCATGAAATCCTTCTTATAAATGTAACAATAGATGGTCATAATAGTTATGTAGTCTTTAATATAATGAAATCTTCTTCTAATTGATTCATTTTAGATTTATCATGGCTAAAAAAGTATAACCCTCAAATAGATTGGATCTCCCGTAGATTTGATTTTTTTCAAAGTATTAATAGAATCCCGTAAATCAAGTAACAAATCATAAGTCTAGTATAATAAAACCTGTATTTATAAGCCCAAATTTTTTTATAAATGAAACAAAAGAATGATTATCTTTTGCTATTTATGCTACATCTATTTTTGATGGAAGAAGGACTTCAAGTGGCATTCCAAGCCAATATCAAGATTATTAAGATATTTTTTAGAAGAAAAATGTAAACATTCTTTCGTAGCATTGCCTATATGATTGAGCAATTGATCTCAAAGAGGGAACTTAGCCTCCATTTGGACCAATCTATAGTCTATTCTAGAATGAATTAGCTGAAGTCAAGAAATACATTGATAAGAATCTTACCAAGAATTTTATATGCCATTCAAAATCTCCAGCAGGAGCTACTATCTTGTTTGTAAAGAAGAAAGATGGATCACTACGGATATGTGTAGATTATCAAGGACTCAACAAGTTTACCATCAAAAATAAATATCCTCTACCTCTGATATCTGGACTTTTTGATCAATTGAATCAAGTTAAGATCTATATAAAAATAGATCTAAAAAGAGCATACAACTTAGTATGCATCAAAGAAGGTGATAAATAGAAGACTGCATTTTGAATAAGATATGGACATTTTGAATATAATGTCATGCCTTTTGGACTTACAAATACACAAGTTGCTTTTCAACATCTTACGAATGACGTATTTTGTGAGTTTTTTGATGATTTTGTTGTCTATTATTTAGACAATATTCTGATCTATTCTAAGAATACAGAAGAACATGAATTTTATGTTTGTTATATATTACAAAAACTTAGAGATGTAAGATTATATGCCAAGATGGAAAAGTGTGTATTTCACAGTACTGAAATTGACTTCTTAATATACATCATTTTGAATGATGGTTTCAAAATAGAATATAAAAAAGTCTAGACAGTCATAGATTGGAAGATTCTAAAAAATGTAAGAAATGTACAATATTTTTTGAGATTTGCCAATTACTATCAAATCTTCAACAAGAACTTTACTCAAATTGCAACTCCACTTACACACTTAACTAGTAAAGATAAACTTGAGTAGAATAAAGAAACATAAGCATTATTTGAGGCTTTGAAGATAACTTTTACTTTTGTATCAATTTTATATTGTGTCAATTTTTCCAAGGTATTTTTTATGGAAATAGATGCATCAAATTTTGCATTGGAGATAGTATTATCACAAATAGGAGTAGATGACAAACTCCACCTAGTAGCTTTTCATTCCAAGAAATTTTCAGCAACAGAAATCAATTACGAAATCCACAATAAAGAACTCCTTGCAATTGTGGATTCTTTTCAAGAATGATGTCATTATTTAGAAGGTGCTTCTAGTCCAGTCACCATATATATGGATCACAAGAATCTTGAGTATTTCATATCAGCGCATATATTGAATCATTGTCAGGCTCATTGGAATATGTCTTTATCAAGATTCAAATTTATCATCACCTATCGACTAAAAAAATAACAAGGTTTGTCCGATGCCTTTTCTAGACATTTTTATCTCACACCAAAAGAAAGAAATTTAGCTTTTGATCAACAAAGAATGGTCCTTTTGAAGCCGGATAAATTTCATCTTCGAGCAATAAAATCAACATTAACTGTTGATTCCACTTTTGTCAAGCAAATGTAGTCTAATATGTCTTCAGATCTTTTTGTCTATGAAATTAAGAATAATTCATCTAAGTCTTATGATACTTCTAAGCTTGAGTTCAAAAATAATTTTTTCTATTTTGAAGGATGTTTATATATTCCAGAAGTCACAACATGACTACGTGCTTTAGAAGCTCGTTACAACCCCCCTGCGATAAGATATTTTAGATATAACAGGACTTTGGAGCTAATATTGAGAGATTTTTGGTGGCCATAGATGTGGAAGGCTGTTAAAGAGTTTGTACAAATATGTGACATTTATTCAAGATTAAAAACTCCTCATCACCTATCTTACGGACTTTTCCAACCATTACCTGTACCAGAACAATCTTGGTCTTCTCTTTCTATGGATTTTATCATGGATCTTCTAAAGTCAAATTCATATGACTCTATATTTGTGATTGTAGATCATTTTATCAAGATGGCACATTTTGTACCATCTACAAAATCTATTACAGGTGAAAAAACAATTAATATCTTGTTGTTCTTTGATAATATCTATTACTATTATGGATTACCAAGGGATATTATATCAAATAGAGGAATACAATTTATATCAAGATTTTGGAGGACCTTTTTTAAAATATTGAAGATAGATATAAAACTATCTTTAATTTTCCACCCTCAAATTGATGGACAAACGGAACAAGTAAATCAAGTTTTGGAGTAATATTTGAAATGTATCATCAACTACCATCAAGATGATTGGACAACTCTTTTGCCATTAGCAGATTTTGCTTATAATAATTTGATATATTCTTCTACTCAACAAACTCCATTCTTTGTAAATTACAGTTATCATCTACGACTTGATATTTTTTACTTTTCAAAAGTTGATAATCCTACCATAAAAGATTTGACGAATTGATTGTCAGAGCTACATGCAACAATGAAGGCACAACTAAAGAAAGTTCAAAAACAACAAAAAATCAATATAAATGTCTATTGCAAGGAACAACCTCAATTCCACGTGGGCGAGAAGATATAATTATTTTGTTGTAATATCAAGACTATCCGTCCTTGCGACAAGCTGGATTATTATAGGCTTGGACCTTTTTTGATTTGTGAACGAATCAATCCAGTTGCTTATCGATTATACCTACCAAAATCTATGAAGATCCATCTTGTATTCCACGTATTACTACTTGAGGCATACAAGACAGTGGATATACAAGAAAGAAGACAAATGCCACCTCTTCTTATAAAAGTGGACAACAATAAAGAATTCAAGGTCGAAGAGATTTTAGATTCAAGGCATCACCAAAATTGACTGGAATATCTTATACATTGGTGCAAATATGATATTAGTGAATGCACATGAGAGCCATCCAAGAATCTAGCAAATGCATTAATAAAAGTCAATATATTTCATCGATGACATTCATTAAAATCAATATAAAGAATCAAGAAAATCTTTGCTATAAAGCAAAGTAGATTCTATAAAGGTTTCATCCTACCTTATATCATTGTTTGTTATATCTTTGAATTTGTTCATGCTAAAAAGATAGAAGATCAACAACCAATGAATTCAACTCAAGAGCCATCGTTTGCTGATTTATCGGATGAGATATTACGACTATTACAACCTTCAAGATGACGGAACAGAAATAAAGATCTTCAAGAACGACATATCTTTCCTAGGATTGATGGTAAAATACAACGTATTTGGTATCACAACCTTGGAAGAGACTCCCAATATTAGGTGATACTTTTAGAAGTAGGAACTATTCATGATGGTGTTTCAAATGTTTTCTTTGAAGGAAGTTATGAAGGCCTTAATAATGATCAAATAACAGGGTGGTCTTCTTGTGCTGAAATGAGATACTATTGATAGTTGAAAGAACCTATCAATTATCTTCAAATGGAGCAAAGATCAGAGTACTTCACAAGCACAATTTGACATATCCTGGACTTCTTCAACATGTAATCACCACTCCTCGTGGAACTCGTCTCTAAAAAGGGGGATAATATTACAGACATAAGATTTATTTTAGTAATTATCTAATTAATATAGATTAATAGAAATAGATAAAATAAGTTAATTTGATAATATCTTAGAAAGAAGTTTCTTAGAAGCTTTATAGATGCAGAATCATCTTTATACATGTCTATAGGTGATTGATAGGTTAGAAACTTGGTGAAGATGCTAGCCATGTCTTGGACATATTAATAGCTTGTGGAACAAGCTAGCCATGTGTTGCACATGTTGGTAGCTTGCGGAACAAGCCAAGTACATGACGTAGATGTGGAAAACTTGTCTTGCAAGTTTAACACGTATCTTGCAAATTAGACACGTGTAAAAGGTCTTATAAAATACTGCCACATAGCTCATAGATAGATAGTATAAATAGAGACAAGAGTGAAGCCTTCTTCACTCTTATCAACTCTTTTCTTGCTTCTAGTCTAGTTCAAGAGTCTCATGTATTTTCTAGTCTTTGGCAATAGCCATTCCAATTTCTTCTTGAATATATATATATATACTTTTTTTTTTTTCTATCTTGTTAATTTCCTTTGACATAGTTTTTACTAACTTATGCATCTGTTTTAGTTTGTGTCCTTGACATTCTATGTACTTGGGAATAAAAACTCTAATATTTTGTTATTTTTAAAATAAAAAAATATATAAACACATATATATATATATATATAGAAAAATTTATGTACATTTGTATTCTTGATATCAATAATAAAATTGATTTTAAAAATAAAATAGAATGGATTTTATATCAAAGAATTATTCTTGTAAAAGATAAATTATTTTTTAAAGAAATAAAATTATCATTTGTATAAACAATTAAAATTTTTATTATTAAGAAATTATTATTTTTTTATATGTTAGAAAAAGAATAAAGAAATATTATAGATGTGAATTTTTAAGTATTCCATAAAGTGCATTGTGGTATGCAACACAAGTTTAGGGCAACTTATAGTGGCATTAGCAAAAATTAAGATAGCATGTGGTGGATGATAAATTGTAGTGGTAGTAGCAAAAATTGTGGTGGCATTAGCAACACCTAATATATATATATATATATATATACATATATATATATCTACTAGTATTATAAACTTCTTTTGCTACTAATCTATAAAAATCCAATATATCATTAAAATAGAAATCAAAACATTAGTTAAAAGAGGTTTTTTATACTATCATTTTTGCAAATCAAAATTGATGGTGGCATTGTTGATATATTGTTGTTGTGGATTTTAAATAATGTAATAATTGTAGTACAATGTAACTACAAAACTAGGTATTTGATAGACCTTGCTATACATTTGATAGACCTTGGTATACCAAGTTTGGTGTATACATAGCAAATTCTTATATGTCCTATTTTAAGTCATTGTTTGTATATCATGAATAAACAATTTTTTTGTAAACCAACTCTAAGAAGTGCATAAACTTTAAAAAACTTAATCTATTTATTGTGTGATTTGTTAAAGAATATTATCCATTTATTTAAAAACCTCAACAAAATGACATTAAAAATAAAATTTAAATAACAAATCTCATCCAGTATCATGTTTAATTAATACAATTTAAAAAAGTCACAATAACAAAAATCTCATATAATCATCCACTGTAACTTTCACATCATCAATAGCAGTCAAACAAACAACAAAGAGACATAAATTTGATTTATCCTCATTCCCTCATCAGTCCACAATCTTCAAAACTCCTCAAATTCTACACACATTCACTCATGCATCTCATTCATTATTAATACCATGTTCACCCCAACTTTGACTCCAACGTCTGAAACACACCATTGAAATGCACTCAAAAATCAAATATATATATATATATATATATATATATATTTTCTCTCTAAAAGTTTCCATATACTTTTCCACACGTAGTTTACATTTTTATTTATTCATTTGAGGATTCTAATAGAATGATATATATCAACACTGAAAACCTGAGCCCAAAGGAAACACACACAGGCTTTGGCAGTGAAGCAAAGCAGACCTGGAGGCCATGGAGGCCATGGACAAAGTGCAGGGCTAGGGTTGCGCTTCTGCGCCGCGGCGTCGTCTTCTTCTTCCCAAATCAGTTGCGATGCCGTTCAACCACGAGATTTCTGAATTCGCGAGGTCGTCAACAACAGTCTGATCGGTTCCGTAGTGATGTGTTTGTCTCATTGCCACTCGTACAGCAATGCGCACCTCCATCACCTCACAAGCCAGAGACCAGAATGTCTCAAAACGGTACCATAATAGTATGTTTTCAGCTGCTAGTTTCTGCCCACATTGACAATGCCGAGAGTGGGTGTGATTCCGGTGCTCTGATGAAGGCGACGATGGCTGTACTCATGTGAGATTTGGGTTTTCCGAGATTGGTCGATGTTGATTTGAAGTGCGTCGGGTAAGGAAGGATTTGGGATATTTCATACGACGGAATGATGGAGATTGCCTGCAGGCATTTTCTCCGTGAAGGCTGGATTCTGCAATCAGGTAGAACACGGTAGGATTTGTTAACATTTCGCATATCAGGGTAGGGTGTGTATAGCAAAGATGTGTAAATTGCAACCAGGGAGACATGGTTTCTGGTCATTGCATGTGTGTGCTGTCCTAGAATTGCACACCGAGGGATTTGGTCAAGCTCTGATTGACGAAACAATGGAATAGAGGGTTTCGTCAGAGGGAAATGATGCTAACCTTTTCGGGAGAGTCGGAGAATTTGGTGCCGTTTGTGAATTCGTAATGCGCCGCGCTGTTGCGAACTTGAGTTTGAAGTCGCATTTGCTTCTCCCATTGATAACAGCAGCAGGCTATGGCTGCTACGGCCAACACCATGAGGACGACTATGACGCCCACTAGAGTGTAATTTGTTCTCACATGTCTGGGAGGTACTGGGCTTATGAGTGGAGTGCCATTCAGAAGCGCCCTGCGTGCTAACAGCAACGTCCTCTCAAATGCTCTAATTCCCATTTGCATTCGATTGACCTCTCAATGCACAACAATCTACATGGATAAATTCTCTATCAGAGGTCCTTGTTTGATTTGCTCAAGAGAAACCGCGACATGCCTCATTCTTTGCAACCAACATCTGCAAGAGTCAGAACCTGAACTTAGTGGCGATACTAAGCTCTAACGCCCTGCTGCTCAAGATCTGTCATCTTGCTCCAGTGTCTAACAATCGAAAATACAGTCAGACAAACCGTTGCTGCCACGATTTGAAAGCATGTTCGTCAAAAGCTTGCCGAAGACGATCTCCACCTGTTCGTTACCTTTCTCCTCAAGAGTGACCAAGCGTGGCACATAACGAAGTCCCGTGTATGGTTATGCAAAAATACAATTCTAAAATCTCGTACACACGAATCTCATCAGAAACAACGGACCATCCTAGTTGGCCATTGCATGCCGGATCAATGCAACCACCCCGAGACGCAACTACCTGATTCAACTTGACACAATAGTGGTATTCCAAGTTTGATGCGAACACTGCGACCAAAGAACGTCCCGAATTGCTCCCCAACGTTGCTGAAAGAACCGTTCTTACAGAGCTTTATATCATGAGCGACAGGGAGCACATGAGTAGTCCAGAATCAGCCAGCACAAGTCCATCTAACTCCCAAACACAATCAGCGTGAGGAAGATCGTCCATGAGAAGGGTGCTGTCAGCGTGGACGTCAAAGGCACTTAAACCCCACTCGAAGACACTCATTAGCTCCAGTCACTCGCTGCTGTTGTTGAGTCGGAGAGCGATCGAGAGGCGGCGACCAAGACCCATCTCGTGTAGATTGATGTTGTCTTTTTCAGTTTTCAATTGATTTCTTTTCACAACGAGCAGGGATACAAATCATCTTCCAACTTACTAGCCGAATGTATACCTGGAAAGTGCGTTTGGAAGCTTCCATCACCAACAATGCACCTCTCCTTGTTTCCTGTGACCTACTGCCTCCTCCGACGAATTCAATATCGCAAGTGCCTCCAGATTCCTCCCAATTATGAGAAGCTGCAATTCCTGAATACAGATACACGTAGAAACCTTGCAGGCCACTCATCTTACAGGGATTCTAGTTTCCGAGCGATGAACTTGCAAACGGCATTGTGCAATTGCGAGTTACGTAAGAAGACCTTGCATAGTTACTGCTGCGTAGCTGTTGGACAAGGACAATCCACGGAGCTGCAGCTTCTTGAGGCCTTCTTGAAGGAACTTTCGAGCTGCTTGGAGTGTGTTCCATGCGTGGAAATACATTATCATAGAATTTGCCCCGCAAAAGCGGCTTTCACGATCGCCACATCTCGGATGAAGGTCTGCGCTAAGGTCCGACATGCATTAGTGCTAATGCTGCATCGTTAACAGTGATGCTCGCAAGGCTTTTTTTAGGATATGAGGAGTTGACTCTGACTCAGCCCACCGCACAAACCGTTCTGAGATTGGTTTCTAGATATATAGTGTATTTTCCTGACCTCGCTGCCATGCTAAATCTTAGTTTTTAATACGTAAAATAACGATTCTTACAATTGTGTACTTGTCATGAATTAACCTCGTCACTTACTGCATAGGCCTTGCTGTCAAATTCTAACAATTTTATCTATGGAAGGAGTATATTTTACAATTTGTTGAGCTCAGCTTAACCTCAACTGTGACGTGAAGCAGCCCGTGAAAACCAATTTGCACTGGAATTGCAGGTGCTTTCATGCCCATGTCGAGTGTGTGGGACCACAGTTCTACAGAAAGCAAGCAAATCTAAGGGAATTAAACTATCACTTATAAATGGGCAGCAACCATAAATATATTAACCACGGGTGTTGCACTGCAAAGAAGCCACTACAGGTGTAATGCTTTACGGTTTTACACACATTTAGGCTCAGGAAGAAGTATCGATAGAGCCACTTTTACAAAAAAATGGATGCAAGCTGTGCATCCAGTTTCCAATGTTCCGGCTGAACTAAAATACAATAGGAAAAAAAAAGGTATGGTCAACATTGACCTCAAAGACCTCAGGTGCTCTTCATGAGCCCTATCTAAGCCAGCAACATCACAAGTTTCGGAAAGTACGTATGATTATAATCCTCTCATAAAGCAGATTACAGGATCCTTTCTAAAAATAAGTACACCCACAATTCATCAGTGCAGTACTTTCTGTATTCGGGTAGATACTTGTGTCCACTAAAAGTTTGCACGAGTCATCAACCTGGGTTGCAAAATTTGACAGAAGTGATGAATTACAGCCACCAAATGTGCTCTTCAAAACCTAATTTACTACCACCATAAGAGTAAGGTGCGTCCACATGTAAGTGTGAGATGCCCAATTCAGACACCGTGAGGTTCACCTATACATAACATGAAACAGAATCCATCACTAACAATGGAGAATTCCATCACTGATATATGGGCTACAAACACGAGCCAACCACTTAAACATTGTTATCATAAGTGTTGTGTATAGGTGTCTAGAACCCCTCCACTTCGACGACTCGTAAGATATTCATAGAGTATCTAAAAATCGTGTTTTATTCCAAATTGGACTCCTCAAAAATTGTGAATCATGTACAATTCTCATCCGATGAATTCTACACCCCTATCCATACTAAACGGCTTAAAGCGACTGAAAGAGGTACACATACCTTACTCTGCCATTCTGAATGGAGGTAATCTAAAAAGAAGGCATGTGATCCAGATAGTTGAGTGCCCTTCTAGGCTTGCGGAGGGGCCCAACGAGCACCAGTGTTCACTAGTTTGGTGTAAACTGCTGCAAAATCGGTAAAAAAGCGCCCTTGGTCAGCTGCGTACACTCGCACCCACCTGCACGAATTAGCAGCACCCGACCATCAGAATCATGCAAACTATAAAATAAAATCTAGCGAAGCAAACGTCCACATAATGCTTTGTCAATCCAGTAAAATTTTGCGCTACAGAGACGAGCAGGTGTCTTGAAGATGGACAGCAAGAACACTACCCATTCCTCTTCATACAGCAAAAGTCAATCAGTATCAAATACTGTAGAGTGCGGTGATTTAAAAGCTGAAAGTTCTTTCAACATAATAGGACCGACACTTGAGGTTGATTTAATATTCAAACTGCAATAACACATTAGTAGCAGAAGATATTTATCGAAACTTACTCCAGGCACTCCTCGTCGTCAGCAAGCGCACGATCTGTTGCTAATCCTATCATAGATGTCATCCCATCGTCTGGCCCTGAACACATAATCCATAGATATTCCTGTCACGACAGCATATGACAAACCTAACCAGCATAAAGTTCACAAAACCACCTGATAGAATCAGGGATTTTGGGTTCACAATTGCATACCTCCAATTTTCCAAGGTTTCTGTAGCAGGATTTGGAAGTAGGAATTATCAAAAAGGTTGGGGTTCCCAAATCCCTTATTTCCTATTGTATGCGCTCCAGACAACGCTACCATCTCCTGGGTACTACATCCAAACATGCAAATTTAAGGAACGTCGCCTCGATGCATGAAAAACAAAACTTTTCTTATCTTTGGTATAACAAAATTGCCGATGAGATACATTTATGTACATTACTTACGAGAAACCCTTCGATTGAAAAGCTAGCTTAAGTTCACTTGCAGTAAGTGTCTCTTCAGGCATCTTTCCCTCTGGATCGGGCCCACTGTAGAAAAAATAATCGTGTCAAGTCAATATGTGTGCATTGATCTGAACAAATGAGACTCAAGAAGCCCTGTCGACACTGAGACCAAGTTCCTATTTAATCCCTAAAGCATCCCACACAGTGCAAGAACTTCATAGTACGACACAGGACCTGCCACCGAAAGAAGACATGCACCTTCAAAGATAACCAATTGGAGTACAAAGAATCCGAGATCGTTAACAAAGAATTAAAGAAAAACCTTACGATGCATCAAGTCGGCCAAGTCTAACGGGAATTACAGGACCGTCACATTCCAAAACAGCCGCAGCTCCAGCCACAGCAATCAAATCGGCCCAAGTCACTGCCAATATTTACAAGCTAAATCAGGTAGGTGATATCCTTTTCCAGTGCCACCTAAGCATATAGCTCAATGAGAGCATTTCTGTAGCCATGAAAGTGTATGAATTTAGCGTCGTTAGTAAAAACAGAACGAAGCGCAGGGGAGATACCTGGAAAGGCTAAGTCTATCTCCTTTTTTGCTTTCTGCAACACCTGCACATGTAGAAGAATATGTACTTTGATATTGTGACAATACAAACAAGTAACGACAACTCTCAAACAGATCCAAAATCACGAAGTCCTAATTTGGGTCATTTCTCAATTTGTGTCTGTCATCCATGCGCAGGAGTCACGCTAACCTTCTCTGCATCGTTCCACTCTTTCAGAGGTCACCGAGAGACAGAAGGATAGGTACTACACAAGAGACTTGAGGCGATACGTACCAATAAAAAAACAGAAGCACGTAAATCATACAGGGAAACTGGTACATGGCTTTTACTTTGTTTTCAGGACACCAATTTAGGATTGTGATAATCAGAAGCATGTGGATTATCAAAAGGTTTAGTCCAAGTACAGCAATGGCCTCAACGATCTGCTTAATAGAATTCAGAGTACGTTAAAAAGTACAGGATTTCAGAATTGAGACCTTAATAGGTCGTTGAAGACCTGCACTCTCAGGCCTTTCCAGCTCAAAAAGTAAGGAACCATTCATGCCTCCTGCAACAGCAAGCACCAGAAAATGACATTTCAGCACTTGCAGAGCACAATCGCTATTACACCAGAAGGGACAATACTGCGTCAATGAATACCAAGGGAATCAACCAACCTATGTTAGAGGTCTCTTCTCATCTTTAAAAGTTCAGCGAACTTAACTAATTTCAGAATTCTACGGCGGCACCAATGAGATAGGTCACGGTGAACACCGTGCTTTACCTGAGTTGTCAGAGCTATCAAACGTTCCTGCATCATGGAAAGACAATCGCAAAACTCCGGCTGATTTCCCCTTGGACAGCACCTTCTTCAGTTCACGTTGAATTAGCTCAATTTTCATCTGCTCATCTCTGGCCAGACCAACGTGAGCCCCCGTAAGAAGAATCATTCAGAGATGGATAATCCCCACCACGAATCAAAACAAGTTCTGGGTAAGTAGCAATTGGGAGACAGGTTGCATCCAATTGCGACAGCAGTGCAGGCGCCCAACAAAAAAAGATTCAACCTTATACTACTACTACTAATAATAATAATAATATCGATAATAATAAACAGTAGGTTAAGGTAACATACTCAATAGCTAAAGCTTGAGGAAACCTTTGTGGCTGAAATACTTGGGAACTTGGGATTGTGAAAGCCAACGCTGCCAGCAATGCTTGTCTTCTTGAAACATTCTTTCCTTCATCTGTAGAATATGAAGAATCTCAACAAATCGAAACTCAACTGTTAAGTGCAAAATAAAATCTAATCAGGTACGCATGGAGTTCCATGGAGTTACAACAAGCACCCACATGTGATGGAAAACACAAAAATTCTTATTAGAAGGTCGCACGCTGAGGCTGTAGCAACAACATCCCAACTTCTATACTTCTAATATATAAATGCTTGCTTCGACTGGAATATCAGTTAAGGGCCAGCTGGCAACGTCAACTTGGATTCTTGAATTCCTAGGTTGGATATATAATTCCACTGACGATGAATATTGAGACAACTAATCTGTGGTTCTTTGTGTTTACAACACAAGAAACAGCAGATATTGATGTACAATATTCTCTCATATACTACAACCATCTCTTGTTCTTTCACTATTGAGCTAGCAAGACAAGTGCAGAACTTCAACAGCGACCAGCAGTTCCAACTTTGATTAAGTGTGTGAGAACTAGCCCTAGGCAATTTATGGAAAGAACAAGCTACATTCAGCAATTTGCATAGAAAATAAATGTACGGTGGTGGCAGCAATGGATCCAAGCAACTTCATGGAATAAACAACCGCATTGAGATTTCCATGAATAAATGTCCTTAGACAGGCAATGTCAAGATAGTTTCCGAGTGATAACAGACAACAAGAATAGGAATAAGCAGTACCTGACCCTGGAGAAGAATTGCCCAATGTTGCTCGGATACCAGAACCATAACAATTCGCAGACAACTTCCTATTCCTGCAACCTGACGACCCCCCTGCTCTTGATCGAGAATTCAACAACGACAATTCGAAGACAAAGAAATATATTTCAAAAAATTTCAACTACTAACAGGGCACTCAATAAATACCGTCGAAATCCATGTCAGCTAAGAAACCATACCAAAACCTCAGAATTCAGAAACCCAGTTGTAAAATCCAACCGTAGGCTCAAATTCCCTGGCTACAAACCCAGATAAACTCACAAAAACATTGGAACCCAAAAATCCAGCTCCACTGACCCAACACCTAAAAACGAAAAAAAGAGAAGAAACAGATACCGAAACTAGCGAATCACTCAACGAGAGCTGGGGGGAGGAATTACCAAGAGTAGAAGCTGGGTGACGTGATCCTAACTGAAGAAATTCCCCGCGGAGAGGGAAATGGCAGGCGAGGGATGCGGGAGGAGTACAAGCGATGGGAGAGAGGCAGCAGAGAGAGGAGGAGGTTGAGGTAGAGGTGGAGCCGCAACTGAGTGCCATTGCGGCGGAATTGCGAGCTTGGACCACCTTGCAAATTAATCCACTACCTGACTGACTGATTGTTGGAGCAATTGAATGAGTGAGGGAGAGAGTGATTGACTGATTGAATCTTCAGCAGCAGCTGCGTCTTCCACTCGTCTTGCTTGTTCCGGCTCGTCTCATCGTCTTCGGCGTCGGCACCGACACAGGCCGTGTTCTCCCTTGCTGTTCCCTTGTTGTTCACATGACGTTCCCATGGGTGATACACTGTGAGTTGAGAGAGAGTGTATGTTTGTATATGTAGGTGTTCAAACTTTTCACACTCTTTGTTTTATTTGTTTATTTACTTTTATACACAATAGTGACCCTGTGCAAGGTTGATCAAGTGTATTTTTGTTTATATTTTTACAGTAAAGCTTTATAAAATGAGATTCTATAACCATGTTTGTAGACCATCAAAGTTCAAAAGCTGTAAACTAGAATCCAAGTTCAATTCTCAAATAAACATATTGAAATTCAGCAGAGTTCTAGTTGTGGAATTGTACAATCTCAACAAATTTGACCTCAATATCCTGGCACTATATATAATTTCAACTAATTTTACAAAAAGTTCCTCTAATCAAGAAACATCACCATTTAATGGAAGGCCTTGGTATGAACAAAATTGACCCTGCAATGCATAAAATACGATGCTTGTGTGGAATTTTTTCAATAACTGATCCAACAATTACTCATTGAAATTTAATTTAATTAATGAAGTAGGAAGATAACTGTATAAAATACGACTATATGTAAAACAAATCTGATAAAAAGATGAAGAATCACACTAGCATTTTAAAATTGAATAATGAAGTAAAATCTAAACACTTACGAGCGTATAAAAAAATTAAAATTAAAATTAAAACTTTTATCACCTATCATTACCAGAATTCAGTATGAAACAATTCATGTAACGATTAAATACCGATTATCCACAAATACAGCCGTCGAGTTTTCGTGGTGTAGTTGGTAATCACATCAGTCTAACACACTGAAGGTCTCCGGTTCAAACCCGGGCGAAAACACGCAAGCAGTTCAATACGATAACTCTCAGCATCCCCGAAAGAAGAGCAGCATTCTACTTGCACTTTTGTGTGCAAGAAGCATAAAATCCACGACAGTATGGAACGGGAAACATGCGAGAATTATAAGGCAACTGCGAACGAGCTGACTCACGAACACCCACACAACCGAGACTTAGGTGAATTCGAACATTTCCTGATCATGTTATCACAAATTGAAGAAAATCGTTTCGTCTCCAAACAGGGATTTCTACCACATGAGATGCAAATTTACTGACCTCTGACATCAGTGGATCTGATTAAGGTTTGAGTGTTTCTTCCTCCTGGTGATGCAAAACCTAATATGCTGTAGAGGTCTTCCTGCCTTGAACAATCTGATTCCGTGCTCGTTTCTGCTTCGTCCTCGTCTTCCCCTTCGTAACCACAATCGTCGGCACCTTCACCTGACTCCCCATAATCAATCGGACGGGGTACAGTGTCTTCAGCAAATGCTTGCTCTGAATTTGACACACATGTGCCGACCTACTCTTGGATGCTCATCAGACGTAGTGTTCAACTGTTCTCATACCTGCAGCCTTCAATTCTTCGTTAGTGAGCAAACAAATACCTCGTCCATCTTTTCGGTTCTGCACGCAAGGCACCTCAAACTCCCCTCGCTCACTTCCCAAATCTATCACCTCTGCTCTGCAATGAAGGCTGCACGCCCAAAAACACTTCCCTAAGTCGGCCAAAAATGTGTTGCAAAAAACTAAATGGTTCAATGATGATTCAACATTTTGTACAGAAACAAAAGAGTCTCTGAGCTCACTTTCAAACTTGCCGCGCAATCTCGTAATGCGACCTTAAAAGAAACAGAACCCATCAGAAATTGACAGTAAAAGATCCAGAAAAGACAATCAACCGCGGACAACAGTGCACACACTGTTGCATATTATGCCATTTGATGACAAGAGCCTCACGTAAAACCCTAAACTCTAATTCCTCAAACAGACACTGTAAAGCTGATTTGCCTTCCTAAATTATGAGAAACACAGTTTTGGGTGTGGCAAGGCTGAGTGGAATCCATAGCCATTGTCTTCAGATTTTTGTATAGCTCATTTTCAACACACATACATATGCTTCAAACTTGATTTTTTCTTCAATATCACATCTTTCCATTGAAGAAAAATCTTATGCAAGTTTTGTTGTTGTTATTAATAGTTTACAACATTGCCTATAATCATGCCACCTTTTTGGATTTGTTGGACTAAAATCAAGTTCTTCAGCATAGTGGCAAGAACACAAAGACAAATTGGGCAATGAAGCAAACTTCAAAGACACATCAAAATCCTCAGCTCTAATCTTGATGTTGTCTAATTTTGGTGTATAGTCATCAAAGGTGACAAACAACAATTATAGGCAATTCTTTAGTGATACTAAGTTTGGTAAGATGACATTGTTGTATGGGGTGATTTTCAATTTGGGAATATATTGTATAACTGGTTGTAAAGAATTTACTTATAACTTATTAGCAAGACTCCAATAAGTGATTTGTCCTTAATAAAAAGGACAAATAATACGACAATACTATAAAAAATATTATACTAGTAAAAATCTCTTATATCTAAATAGGTTTGAATATAAAGTTTTTCTATGGCATATAAAAAATCTTTAACACTCTTTTCTTTATAAAATCACAACTATTTAATTATCGATAAGTTAGATTCTCAATAACTTCCAAGAAAATCCATAATCTTCTTTCAATTTTTTTTTTTTATAATCTTTATATCAAAATATTATTATGGCTCTATATATCCATTTTTTTTTTTTTTTTTTTTCTTAATAAAGTCTTGGCTTTCAAAAAAATTCCTTTAATTTTCACATAATGCTCAAATTGCAACAAAATCCTTCACTATCTCATTTACTTGCAAAAGATTGATTTCTATCCAAATTTTAGAATCCAATAATTCTTGATCTAGCTATTTGGTTTTTATCAAATTTCTCCAAAATGTAGATTATAACCTTAAGCTTTACTACAAGAAAATTCAACTATAGATTTTTTTTCAATTATCTAATATC
>JAWRVF010001953.1:0-31831 GCA_036785485.1 Physcomitrellopsis africana | reverse complement strand
ATCAAACTTACTCTCATCTCTTTCTTAACTTACATAGATCATTTCTATCAAATTTTACACTCAAAATTCGTCTCCTAACTCTCTTTATATCCAAAAAAACCCACATACATGCACTGCCCATACAAACCCTCAACCCTACCTTCACTCTATTTCTCTTTTCATTCAAATCGGGTACAATTTCACTCATAACTCTTTGCTTAGAGGTCATATTGACTTGAGATTTTGACACAAAGTAGTTAACTCTATAAGGAACAAAAACCCAACAAATTTCGCCACTAAAGTCTAAGTGGTTTCCAAGAACCAAGTCCCGAAATTTAGTAACCCTCTCTGCCCTAGTCTTAAACACCTGCAACTTTCACGACTCATATCTCCCTTGATACTTAATGAAAAGATATGAGAATTATTTCTATGAGTTCCTTATCTTGCCTACTACAAACTATCAAAAATTCGCACCTAAAATCTTCTCTAAGCTTCTGCTACACACAAAAACGTATACTGCCTATCAAAAAGAAATCCTATCTCTCCTCCTTCTTCTTCACGACCCTTCCTTGTCATCTCCCTCCTGGTCTTCTTTATCCTCTTGGTCAAAAAGACCTCTTAGCCCATGTCTTTTCCACTTCCTCAACCTTTTCCTTTTCACTAACTTGAATAAAATTTCACTTTTCAAGGTAAATTTCCATTGTATCTTCTTACTACTAATTTTTATCAACCTTTCTTCTAATCTTAATCTTTTTATTTTAATGCATTCTTTTATGTTTTTCACACTATGTTTTGATTTACAACACGACAGCGTCTACCTGAAGCGGACTTTCGCCACGACACGGTCGTCTTGAAGGTTGTGATAGTCGTAATGCCTCGTCCGGTAAATCAACAAATGATGGCTCTTGAGCTGAATTCGATGGTTGTTGATCCTCCATCTCTTCTGTACAAATAAATTCTAATGGCAAACAATGATACAAGGTAGGATGAAACCTCTATAGACCCTGCCTTGCTTTATAGCAAAGATTTTCTTGAATATTTATCTTGGTTTTGATGGATGTTGTTGATGAAATGCATTAAATTTTATTGATGCATTTGTTAGATTCTTTGATGGCTCCCATGTGCATTCACTAATATCGTATCCGCACCAATGCACAAGATATTCCAGTTGATTTTGGCGCCGCCTTGAATCCAAAATCTCTTCAACCTCGAATTCTTCACTGTTGTCCACTTCTATAGGAGGCGATGACATTTGTCTTCTTCCTTGGATATCCATTGTCTTGTATGGCTCAAGTAGTGACACGTGGAATACAAGATGGATCTTCATGGACTCCGGTAGGTATAATTGATATACAATTATATTGATTTATTCAGAAATAGGAAAAGGTCCAAACCTACGATAGTCCAACTTATCACAAGGACGAATAGTCTTGATATTGCGACGAAGTAACCATACCTTGTCTCCTACATTGAATTGTGGTTGTTCCTTGCAATACGCATCTGCATTTTTTTTTTGTCATTCTTGAGCTTCTTTTAATTGCACCTTCATTATTGCATGTAGCTCTGACAAACAATTTGCCAAATCTTCTGCTGCTGAATTATCAACTTTTGAAAAGTCAAAAGCATCAAGTCAAGGGTGATAACCATAATTGGCAAAAAAAGGTGTTTGTTGCATAGAAGAATGTATCGTATTATTATAAGCAAATTTTGCCAATGGCAAAAGAGCTATCCAATCATCTTGTTGGTAGTTGATGGTACACCTTAAATATTGCTCCAAGACTTGGTTCACGCGCTCTGTTTGTCCATCAGTTTGAGGATGAAAAGCTGAAGATAACTTTATGTCCACTTTTAAGATCTTAAAAAGGATTCTCCAAAATCTTGACACAAATTGAGTTCTCCTATCCGATATAATATCCTTAGGTAATCCATGATAGCGATAGATATTATCAATGAAAAGCTTAGCTGTTTCTTCACTTGTGATAGATTTTGTGCATGGCACAAAATGTGCCATCTTGGTGAACCAATCTACTATCACAAATATAGAGTCATAAGATCTTGAGCTTGGAAGATCTGTGATGAAATCCATAGAAACAGAAGACCATGGTTGTTCTGGAATAGGTAATGGCTAAAGAAGCCCAAAAGGTCGATGACGAGGAGTCTTTGATCTTGAGCAGATATCATATGATTGTAGAAAGTCTTTGACTGCCTTCCACATTTGAGGCTACCAAAAATCTCTTGATATAAGTTCCAAAGTCTTGTTGTATCCAAAATATCCTGCCGCTGAAAAATCATGACGTGCTTGAAGAACACGTAAACATGCTTCTCCTTTTGAAACATATAGATGTCTTTTGAAATTTAGTAGATTGTTCTTCAACTCAAATTTAGAAGAATTATGAGACTTGGAAGAATTATTCTTGATATACTTGACTGAATTTGCTTGAGAAAAGTTGAATCAATAATCAATGTTGATTTTATTGCTCGAAGATAAAACTGCTTTGGTTTCAAGAGAACTGTTCTTTGTTGCTCAAAAGCTGCATCTCCTTCTTTTGATGTAAAATAAGAATGTCTAGAAAGGGCATCGGACAAACCTTATTGTTTTCATGGCCGATAAGTGATAATGAATTCAAATCTTGACAAAGACATATTCCAACAAGCTTGACGACGATTCAACACACGTGCCGACATAAAATACTCGAGGTTCTTGTGATCCGTTGTCGGGGTAGAGAGAATTTGCCTTAAGAAAGCGCTGGGCTTCTAACTGTCACTAATTTCTCAATCAAGCTTCAAAAATGAGGAAAATTCAAAATTTATATATATATATTTTTCCTTTTTGAGAAATTACATCAAATACATAAGCCTCAAGTAACTAACAACATCCAAAGTATGATAAAATCCTCTAAAACCTTATATATCTTTATGTGGAAATTTTCCTAAACTTCAACATCTCATATCTCCTGATCCGACTGTTAAAACATTGTAAAATTTTACATGAAGGACTGATGTATTCTTATCAACCTCTACAACAATTTTCAACTGCAAATTCATTGCGGATCTTGAGATATCTTGAAAACCCTAACAGCCGCTTCAAACCCTTGTCTTTATACACCCGCATACAAATTTCTTTATATCTCACAAACTATAAGCTCAAATTCCATGAAATTTGTATGTATAGCTTTTAACACAAAATGTCACATTCTCCAAGAAGTTTGAGCCAAAATTTTGTCTGAAAACTCAAGTTATGGCTCAAAGCATAACTATTAACAACACGGTGTGCTTACTGCCTTGGAATTGGATGCGCTGTCTTCAACTCTTCATATCTCCTTCGTCTAAACTCAAAACTTAAGAATTCCTTCATAATAGACGTAGATCTTGAAATCACCTTTCCAACCGCACCGTCCGATCTCCAAAAGCCTCCGTATAACTCCGCGAAATTCCAAAAGAGTGATAGTATGTATGAAATCCACTCTTTAACTTTGAACAAGTATAACTTCTTCACCCTAACTCCAAATCGCCTAAAATTTCCTCTCAAACTATACCCAAAACCCTAAACTTTACAACCCTACCTCTGAAATTGCAAATCCCCCTTTTGAAGTCGCCGAAAACCCCTGTTAAGGTCGCGGGCAGCCTCCTCAAAGCCCATTGGGCATGGTATTCGACCAATAGGGATGAAGTTCCCTATTCCTTGCCTTCATCCGACCATGGCTTGATTTCATCCCTCCCAATTAGCCTCTTACTAGTTTAAATTTTCATCCTTAAGTTCCCACCTTCTCTCAAGGCTTCATACTAAACATTTAGATCTTATAATTTTTAAATACCATAACTAAAATAAGTAAAATAAAATAAAATAAAGTTTCTTCTATCAACCATTTTTAATTTAACTTACTAACCATTCTAACACACATCTAGATTCATAAACATATAATATATTTTAACTAATTTTTACATACTGTAAGTAATTATAGTACGACACCGTATACACGGTGATTAGACCCGAAGCGCCTTCTAGATAATGATGCCATTCTTGAAATGAATCCACGATTGCAAGAAATTCTTTGTCGTGGATCTCATAATTGATCTCGGCTACTGAGAATTTTCTTGAATAAAAAACTACTGAATGAAGTTTTTTATCCATTCCCATTTGTGACAAAACCGCACCCAAGGTAAAGTCTGATGCGTCTGTTTCCATAAAAAATGCCTTGGAAAAATCTACACAATATGGGATTAGTGCAGAAACAAACAATGTCTTCAAAGCTTCAAATGCTACTTCCGCTTCTTGATTCCATTAGAGTTTGTCTTTACAAGTCAAATGTGTAAGTAGAGCCGCAATACGAGAGAAGTCTTTGATAAAGATCCGATAATAATTAGCGAATCTTAAAAAGCATTGGACATCTCTTACCGTCTTTGGAATCTTCTAATTCATGATTGTTTGGACTTTCTTAGGATCCATCATGAAACTATCATTTGAATTGATGTATCCTAAGAAATCAACTTGAGTAGTGTGAAATACAAACTTTTCCATCTTGGCATACAATCCCGCATCTCTAAGTTTTTGTAATACCTGACAAACATGTATTTCATATTCTTCTACCTTCTTAGAATAGATCAAAATATCATTTAGGTAGCAGACGACAAAATTGTCTAAGAACTCACGAAAAACATCATTCATGAGATCTTGAAAAGTAGGTGGTGCATTCGTAAGTCCAAAAGGCATGACATTATATTCAAAATGTTCGTACCTGGTTCGAAATGAAGTTTTCCATTCATCTCCTTCTTTGATGCGTACTAGATTGTATGCTCCTCTTAGATCTATTTTTGTATAGATCCTAGCTTCATTCAACTAGTCAAGGAGTCCTGATATAAGAAGTAATGGATATCTATTCTTGATTGTGGTCTTGTTGAGTCCTCGATAGTCAACACAAATCTGCAATGATCCATCTTTTTTTTTTCACAAATAGAATTGGAACTCCTGCTGGAAATTTAAAATGACGTATGAAATTCTTGGCCAAATTCTTGTAAATATACACCTTGAGTTCAACCAATTCATCTTGTGATAAACTATAGATTGGTCCAAATGGTAGTTGAGTTCTTTCTTTAAGGTTGATTGAATAATCATATGGACAATGCTCTGGACGAATATCTGTATTCTTTTTTTCAAAAACATCTTGATAATCTTGATACTGACTTGAAATGCTATTTGAAGTCTTTCCATCGTTGGAAATAGGTGTAGCATAAATGACAAAAGGTGATCCTTCTTCTGCAGCATGCAAGAAAGCTCTTGCACCTACAAACGCAAGTTTAATTCTACTAGACTTGTGATTTCTTACTTGATTAACTATATTGTTAGCTATACTTTTAGAAAAGTTCAGAGTACGAGAAATCCAATCTATTCGAGGGTTGTGTTTTTCTAACCATGATAGACCTAGAATAACTGGAATAGAGGGAGATCTAATTATGTTAAAAATTACGCAACTATTATATCCATTTACTACTACATCTAGAGGAAGTGTTTCATGAGTAACATCTCTAGAAGATAAAGGACGACCATCTATGACTTCTACGTGTACGGGTTTAGATTTTTGTACTATCTGTATTCTATGGCTTTTAACAAATTCTTCATCTAAAAAACAAGCCGAGGCTCCCGAATCTATTAAAGCAGAGGCTTTGTAATTATTAGGTCCTAAATACACATCTATTATAAAACAAGGAGATGGTTGTGAGGAGAGGATAGGACCTTCATTAGAAATTGTACAAGATCCCAGCCGCACGGTCCTTATTGTGGCTGGACAAACTCGTTTTCCGACATATTGTCTTCTTTGATAGTCGTACTCCTCATCTTGTGGTTGCGTCGTTTCTTTGGACAATTTTGAGCAATGTGTTTAGGTTCTCCACAATACAAGCATAATCCTTCTTGACGACGTCGAGTCTTTTCTTGTTGAATAAGCGGCTTGAAATATATAGCATCAATTTGCATGTCCTCGACTTCTGAAGGTACATATTGAGAAGTCATTGGTGTTGCCACTAAATTATAATGTCGCAGAGGTTCTCTTGTATGACTTTCAAATCTAAATTCAAAAAGCTGATTATCACACTTAATCACAAAGTCTATTGCTTAACTCAATGTTTGAGGATCGAATAAGTTCAACATCAATTTCTTCACTTCATATTGTAATCCGTAGAGAAATTGATTGATCACTGCAGCATCATCCCACTTGATATCGATTGCTAGTTGTCGAAATTGTGAAGCATATAATGTCACTGATTGATTGTCTTGTCATAGGATATAAAGCTTATTGGTTGCAATATGAGTTGCATCGTGTTCTCCATTCATAGATCAAAATTTTGCTAAGAAAGCTTCTAAATTATCCAATATTAGATCACGTCATTCTAGAAAAGATGAAAACCAAGATAAGGCAGAACCTGAAAGTAGTGTATCAATAAATCTGACTTGTGATCCTGGAGTTGGAAAACTTTGCGGTTGCAATTCAATCACCAGTTGGACTTGGTTGATGAATCCTCGAAACTTGGATCTTGTGCCATCAAACTTCTCAAGTAGACCAATTTTTGGTTCTCTGATGCTTGGACGATGTTCCAATGTAGGAGGAATTATATGGCTTGGTGTAGATGTTGAAGCAGCTCCAACCATATCTATATCTTCATTATTTGATAACCTTGTTGCTCCTTGTGGAGGTACAGTGAGTTGATGCATTGCAAGCATCAATTCTCTCATTTGCTCTTACATTTGTGCCATTGCACTCTTCATTTTGGCAAGCTTTGCCATGATAACACTTCAAAAAATATCTAATACCACTTGAAATAAGTAGAAGGGAGAACCAAGAAAATATTAAGAATAATTTTAGTTTAGAAGAGGGTAATCTGCAACTTCTAATATGCTTGTGTCTTATCAAGAAAAAGGGATAATCCACTCTTAAATCAAGACAAGACAAAGCTATGATATTATAAATGTACTCTTGTCAATTTGTCAAGGACATGAATTAGAAAAAGATGCATAATCTAATGGAAATTGTATCAAAGTAAAAGTCATAAAATCGAATTAAGAAAGTATGTATATTCAAAGAAAACTGGAATGGCTATTGCCAAAGATTAGAAACATGAAGACTCTTGAAACTGGACTTAGAACCAAAAAAGGAATTGACAAGAGTGAACAGGCCTTTACTCTTGCCTCTATAAATACTATCTAACTATGTTTCATAATATATTCTATGAGACCTCATACACGCTAGTCGGGAGAGAGAATTCCTTTTGGGAAAACTGGTTCCAGTCGCCACTAGAACTAGCAGGAAAATGAGATGAAGTCATAAGTAATGCTCTATACCAATATTTCTTCATACTAGACATACTTGTATAAGTCTTGTATAAATATAAAGTATAAATACTTGAATAGTACTTATACAAATACTTGTATAAATACTTGTATAAATCCTTGGTATAACACTTGTACAAATACTTGTATAAATCTTTGGTATAATACTTGTACAAATACTTGTACAAATATTATGTATAATACTTGTAGAATACTTATAGAATACTTATAGAATACTTGTATAAATACAAGTATATATACTTGTATAAAAAGTATAAGAAAAGTATGTATGTATTCAAGTATACCTCAAAATACAACCGCATATGAGGAATACAAGTTATACAACAAACTGAAACTAAATAAATCACTTAAAATTCATCCAAAGGTCGAATCAAGCGTGCTTACAGCCTATGGAAAGCCAATAATCCATTGTAAAACATATCAAAATTTCAAAAATAGATGACTTACCATTTAAAAGTTATGGCTAAAAGAAGTAGGCGCAAAAATCTCCAAGCAAATGCAAAGGCAGCAAAGCTCCTCTTCACTTCAGCCTTTGTTGTGATCACTTCCCTTCTCCAAATTGCACATGCAATAGCTTTTTAGAAAGCTCACTCCATCACCTAACTTGTTCTAAAAATTCGCATGCATGCCTCTCAAACTCCAGATTTTGTAGCTAGTCGATTCTACTCTTTAAACCCTAGCAACAATTTTTCCTCTTTGACACTTCACGGCTCATAAAACTTTCATCAAAGCTCCAAATGTATTGATTTTTGTTTTTGTAGAAAGCTTACATAAGCTACTATAAGCACCTAAAATATCAAAAAGATTGAAGAGACTGTCTGACTTGGGTGGTTGAACAAAGTCTATGCCCCTCTTCATCAGGTGGCAGCAAACCCTTTCCCACTCTCAAGCTCACAACTTTTGCTCTCCAACTCCAAATGCTACAAGAGATATCTTGATAGAAAGCTAGCACAATTTTCCACACTCTCTATAAATTTCACGAAGAAAGAGTTGAAATCAAACTTGCAGTGGCAGCTCGAAGTTTCTGCCCCTCTTCGTCGGATGGCAGCAAACCTCACTCTACTAAAACAAGCATAACCTTTTGTGCACAACTCCAATACAAGCAAGTGAGTAGGTTCTAGAATCCTCACAACTCGAAGAACACACCCACCAATTTTCACTACAAACACTTCTATCTCCTCGGAGCTATCTCTCTCCAAAGTTCACTATTCAAAACTGCCTTCCCCTCTCGGTCTAACAAGAGGAGTATATCTCCCTTTCTTTCTATAATAGACTATGAGACGCCCACATGGGCAGCCAAAACCTATTGGATGGGCCTTATTCACCCCATGCTCTTCTTTCTTATCCTTCATAAGGTCCATTCTACCTCAAAAGTCAACAAGAAAGGTAAAACAACCTTTACTTTTTTTCTAATTACAAAAGAGCCTATTCTAGGATATAAATAAGGTAGGAACAAAACAAATAGCCATCTTAATTCACTAACTAAGTGGCAATAATAAATCCTCTCCTTATAATATCTTCTAAAATAACTTCTAGCACTTACACATATATTAACAATAGATACAAGATTTTTAATATTTTATATTAATCGCATCGCAGCATTTACAACGTGTCTAATTTGTAAGACAATATACATGTCCAACTTGCACGATAAAAGCCACATAAAGTGCCAATGTATTTATTTGTTTTTGCGTTACCAACATGTGATACATGGCTACGCTTCGTTTCTACAAGCTACAACACGCTACGCCTATGGCTACTCACACTAAGTTTCTAACCTACCAATCATTTATAAACATGTATATAAGTGATTTCGCATCTATAAAGCTTCTAGGAAGCTTCTCTATTAGATATTATCAAATCAACTTATTTTACCTACTTTTATTGGTCTATTTTTATTTGGATAATTTATTGGAGTAAATCTTATGTCCGTGATTGTCTACCATATAACTTAAATAGGTGTATAGTAATGCTTGTTGCAGCTAAGTATCTCAACACCACAATGGATAAGCCTTGTGGCATCACCAACAGATCAATTGGTAGTCTTTGAGCCATCTTTTGAAGAATTGTCTCTATCGTAGATGTTGTATCAACTGGTTTTTTTAAAAATTGCCTGTTATCTACTACTTCAAAGGTTGAAAAGGAATCTAACTCTAGTCTTTAACTAGATCTTTTCAATGATGATTCTTCACCTCTTTATTTTTTATTACCTCCTTCAATCACCACTTTGAATTCAGTTGTTGTTGCAATGATTACCTCTTTAAATTCTTCATGGCCTTCTTTTTCTATTGTCTTACCAATTTTTTCTAAAATTCTTTTGGCTTCACCTTATCTGTCTAAAATTTTCATTAAGTCCCATTTCTTGATGTTGTCTCCAACTAGGATCAACTCTGGTTTCTTTGATCGGGTTTAAATATTCATCTCGCTGCTTCTAATGAGTGTCATACCATTCTCCACACATTGCAAATAATCCTTTCTTTCAGGAGAATGCTATTATATGAGCCTAAAGTGGTGAATAGAGAATAGTGAGTAGTGAAATGTGAGCAATGAATGGTTTTTTTTTTATTGATAATTTATATAATTGAGAGCCTATAACCATAAAAATTTGTAGAGAATTAGATTAATTTTGGATCTTAGGAGGCCTATAGCCATAGAAATTTATAAATTTCTAAATACTATTCATGAAGAATTCCATGACTATGGAATGAGAGGCCAAATAAAAAATAAAAAATAAATAATGGAAGTTCTAAAAGTATTTAATTGACATAGAGTGAATGGAAATTAAATACAAAGAAAGATTGTAAATTTTTTTAAAAAATTAAATAAAATGAAGGAATTAGGATTATAAAAAATTAAATATAAAAAAAAAAATTTAATGTTTTAGAAAGAAAATTCATATATAAGCCATAAAATCATATAGTAGCCCTAGGAATCTCACTACCATGCATTTAATCAATAAATTAGTTATAAAAAAGTAAAGTATATCAAATAATCATAAAAACTAAGTGAAAGAATGCTATGAAGTTGTAAAATTAGAACTACCCTCACTAGATGAGGTACCTTTACTATGGTCCGCTGCCTCTAAGTCTAAGAATTGATCAATATTAGGATTATAGCGTATTCTATGTTGTGATGGAATTGAAGAAGGGGCTTCTCCCAAAACTACAACAATTATTTCTATATGGATAGGAAGAACAAAGAAAGATGAAGGAGATACTATAGAAGAAATCAATCTAGAAAGAAATAAGCATTAGTGGCAGAAATCAATACAGCTAGAAATTGAAAGAATTTCAATAAGTCAAAAAAATAAATATTAAAAAATACAACTTATGTACTCATGCTATTGTGTTTTGCTAAGTGATGGATAGAGATATTGTCATCATCAAGGAAAACAATCTCTAGTGGATGAAGAAGCACCAAAGGTACATCATCATGAAGCGGTGCAAACATAGTGTTGAAGATGAGTGGATCAACCTGTGAGGATAAAATTCACTCATTAAACCAAAGTATAAGGTGGCTTCAATTAAGAGTTGCTTATAAATTGTGGTGTGAAGTATAAGTAGCAATAAACAATAATAAAGGAGAAGAACAACACAATACAAGTGAAATAGGTGCCATTGAGTAATTGCACACTACAAAACTAATCATAGTCTGTTCACTGTATTTTCACCTAATAAAAAGTAAAAGTAAAAAAATAAAAATTATATTTTAAGTAAATAATTTTTTTTATCTTTCTAATAATATAAAAAATATATAAATCCAAGTTACTATGAATAAGTTATGATAGTTCAAAGATAAAAGATAAAGGATTGAAAAGTTAAGTGAATAATTTTTACCTCAAGGATAACTTGTTTAAGAGATCAAGAATTTGAACCTCACCAAGGCTCACAAGTAGTGTATATAGGTGTCCTAGAGAGGCCACGAGGCCTTAGTCTTATCCTCCTACTTACACCTAAGGTGCCACAATCCATATGGGACTTGTGCACCTCCCTTCCTACAAGGACTATACTAGCTGCTGGTCCTCCTATTTTCTACTAGTAAAACTCCTTATATTACAATTATAACTTCACCATGGTCTTCAAAAATACCCAATTAACCTAGGAACCTCATGTAGCCTTCAAATCTTACTCCAATTTTTCATAATGGCTCCCAAGGTGGTAAAATTCATTTTTACCTAGGTCTTAAAAATTCTTCTAAAAATTCCTAAAAATTTCTAAATAAATTCTAAAAATTCCTATAATACTTCTAAAGTGATAATATCAATTTAAAACTATTTTATTCTACCTTGGTGATTTTTTATAATAATAAAATTAATTTAAATCTATTAAAAATCCTATTTTTTATATAAATAATTAAAAAGATATGAGATTTCTTTCTCATGCTTTTTCTATTTATTAAGTAATATTTATATATATTTAATAAGTGGTATATAAAGATAGAAGGCCAATGTAGACATTGGTCTCCATAACTAAATATTAATTCTTATAATTAAAAGAAAATATTAAACCAATTAAGATAATTACCTCTAAGACTTATTAAGACTCCATTTCTTCTTTATTAATATTATTTTATTTTATTTAGCATCTTCTAAATACATCTTCACCTAATAATTATAATTTTGGCACTTAAATGCATTCTTTTGTCCTAAAACAACTAAATAAGTCAATTTGATGACTCATATAGCCTCAAAAGCAATGACATGGCGACCAAAACTTTAGCAAGCATGAATTGAACCACCTAGATAGTAGAAAATGGAGTTAGAGAAATGTAGGTTGCAAAAAATAAGATCTAAAATGAATAGCAAAATAAAAGAGTAGAAAACTACTTGTGCTTGCAATGGCATTAATGATCACAGAGCCAAGCTTTATCAAGGCTTCCACAAGGACTAGCAAAAACATAAGATCTTTCTTCTAGCCACCTCTCTATGTCACAAATCTATGCATGAGTTGTAACTTTGCCGAAGTAAAATTGAACAAGATGTCATCATCTTGCATGCATACACCAGCATTGAATAACTCATGATTTTTTTGGAAAAAAAATTGTAAATCTTATTGACATTTATGTATAAGAAAAAGGATGTAGAAGCAACGGGTCTATAGAAAACATATGAAATATAAAAAATATAAAAAAAAAAGAACTAAAAAAACCAGATATTTATTAAAGTGAAATTTTTTGGAATCTCATTTTAACCTCACAATTATCTTAGATTATACTTCTATGGCAATTAACTTAGATTTGAAGATAAAATTGAATTGGAAATTGATCAACTTATCATGAATGTAGAGTTCATTGGTAATATCAACTATAAATTATTGATGCTCCACTAATCTTTCAGAATGTTAAACTAATAAGTAGAGGCATGCTTTTGCACATCTGTTCTAAGCGACTGAAATTACAGTATAAATAATAGAATATTGGCATCTTCATAGAAATATACATTAACAAATTTAAAAATTGCTTCAACGTTGGCATCCATATAAATATTCTGCTTTGGAATGGTGCTAGAAGCTGAAGAAATGCCGGGGACAGTCAATCCCTCAAGCACATCAGCAATGAATAAGTCAAATTTGATATGGAAGTATGTAGTAGAACATACAAAAGTATCTTGTCTTGGTTTAACTTGAGAATAGAAGAATAAACCAAAATTAAAGAAAACCAATATAGAAATGGAATAGAAAAAAATAAATTTTATAGAATATAAAAAAAATAAATTTTATGGAATTAAAATTGAGATTAACTATCTTATTTATAAAATTGTGCATTTTGGCTATGATTGTATATGAAAATTCAATCTCCATAAGTGCAAATATAGAAGTATTTTTGATGAGAACAAAAGTAGAGGAAGCAATTGGAGTGGAGTTAATAAAATCTGTAACTAACATCAATTTCTTTATCCCTAGTTGTTACAATGCTACTAGGGTTGGAAATGATTGAGGCTGAATAATAGTGGCAGCAGTAGATGTTTGAAAAGTGATTACAAAATTTGAAAAAGAAGATACGTTATCTATAAGATTTTTCAAGGTTCTTAAAATTGGTATATCTTCATTGTCTTCAACTTATTTAAGTATCTTCTTTTTTGATACTATAGTCCTTTTGCCATTCTCCACAATCATTATGTCATCATTGTCTTTAGACACTGTACATACCTTTCTTTTTATTTCTTTAGGTTTTTTACTAGTAACCTGATCTGTTAGTTTAGAAGCAACAATCTTGGTACCTTTAAAAGTTGGTTGAATTGAATCCTGAAGTGCAATATCAAAGGTGGGAGGTTTTTTGAGAGGACAATGAAGATACCATCCACATTTATTCTAGTATGTTGGATCCCATATTTTCATAATTGCCTTTGTGAACATGCAATCTTCACTTCCACTATCTAAATAGTTAATAAAGAATGCAGGTGATTTGGAAATAGCCGTAGTAGAGAAGAAAACATATTTGAAATATTTGTATAAAGTCCTTTGCATAGCCAGCTTGAAATTGACTTGCTTGTGAATGAGATCGTTTTTGTGAATTCTTTTTTCAATTTTAAATTTATAATAAAAAAGCAAAATCCTACAAAATAATGCGCATTATCTCCACATAGTCAAAGATAGAGGACAAAGGATCCATTTTATAAGACTGATAATCAATTAACATTCCAAGATTGGCAACCATTCCATCAAATAATTTTTGAATTTCTACTGCCAACTACAAATTCTAAAATATATATGAGAGAATTAAAATACTGACAAAAAACTATCAAGCAAATATGAATGGAAGTAGATAAGAAGATAGATAAATTCAAAACATACCTAGGCGTGCCATGTAGCTTTATAAAGCCACTTAGAAAAGTTTACATCATTAAAATAGGATTTTGGAAACTTGAGAGTCTTATGGAGAGATGAGAATGATTCCACCTCTCAAGCCACTTTACCTTCATAAATAAATCCATAGCCAATGTTACAAGTATCCAAAGCTTTTCTTGTATCATCTCTAGACTTTTATTATTATTTTCATAGTAAAATTTCACCTCCTCAAGAAATCATGGAGTATGCTTAAGATCAAAAATATGAAGTTACTCTTTCAACTCCAAATTGCAATTAATTCTGACCTTAAAGATAGCCTTGGTTATAAAATCTTGAGCTCTTGTTGAAGTCTAGTCTATTGGATTGAGGTACTTTTCATAGAATCGCCTCTAAGCAATTGCCGCAACATCACCAAATTTTTCTACAATAAAGAATGAAAAATCATAATGACAATTATAAATTATGAACCGTGAATATAAAAATATAATATTAGAGTTAGAAAAAAAAAACAAGATTATTTGATGTCACAATGGAATGAAGACTATATTAGAAAATTCAAAATCATTAGAGTAGAAAAAAACCTGATTCAAAATTCCATTTAGAATTTCAATTATCAAAGTATACCAGGTGCAATTCTTCAATTTTTTTTTGAATTCAACACCTGCCAGTTCATCAAAGGAGATAAGGTTTGTGAAGTATGAAAATGGCTATCCTACAATATTTTGAATATGATACAATTTGTGAATAAGATTAGTTGTAACATGGGATTTTTGGTTTTTCCTAGACAACAAGAGATGCAAATGTTAATAATTGAAAATCAAGTATTAGATATATATGAGAATAAAAGAAATCTGGAATTCAAGAAATGGAGTTGTTTAGAAATGAAAAGTATTAATTGACTTCATACAATGTTGTCAACAAAGATACAACATCTTAAAAACAAATACAAAAATATTTGCCCTTCAAGTTGTGAATGTGAGCACCAAAATAGGCCACTATCAACGGCTACCTTTCCACCATACAAATTTCGATCTCCAATACGGATTGAAATCCAACTTCAAAAATAAAAATCTAATGCCCAAAATAAAAGACCTCATCTAAACTCTTATCCATCAAGTTGTGAATATGAACATCAAATGGGCCACCATCAACAGCTGCCCTTCCTCCATGTATACACCAATTTCAAATGCGGATTGAAATCCAACTTCAAAAATAAAAATCCAAGACCCAAGACAAAGAGCTACACTCAAACTCTCACCCATCAAGCTATGAATATGAGTACCAAATGGGTCGATATCAATGGCTGCCCCTCCACCATGTACACACTAATCTCAAATACTGACTGAAATCCAACTTCAAAAATAAAAATCCAAGATCCAAGACAAAGGGCCATAATCAAACTTTCACCTATCAAGCTATGAATGTGAGCACCGAATGGGCCACCGTCAATAGCTGCCCCTCTATTGCACACACATCGACTACCAATATAGACTGGAAAAGAAGTTTGAAAATAAAAAATTGGGACAAAATACGAAGGATCTCACTCAATCCTATACTTTCTAAGCTGAGACTATTAGTGCCTATTTTGGCCGTCATTGACAACTACTCCACCAACATATTTAATTAATCAATTTTTAATTCAGAGCTCCTTCATTTGATAATCTTGTTATTACCAACTGTGCCAAAATAAAATTTGGACTCCTTAAATTTGGTAGTGCATCATCTTCAATAATAATTGGATTTCTTTCACTCCCTTTAGCTACAGTGCTATCCTCTATTCCAACTTCAAATACAAGCAATGAGCTTTGTCTCTTTATTATTTGAGTTTTATTGTCTTGCATGTTTTTTATAAGCTAGATTTCGATCTCAACAACTAAATTTAATTCAATTTTGTCTGGTTCTAACCTACCAACAAGGAAATGGATATAATACTTTAGGTTGAGTAGCACGATGTATATTCTATGATGACTGCAAGCTGAATTTGAATGTAAATTTGAACTTCTTTCTATTTTAGATGAATATATAGATTCTATTTAAATCCATGCAAAAATATTATATATGCATCTTATATTATTCATATTTTCCGGATAGTTGATAATTATTGGAAACTAATATCTAAATTATATGCAATATATCATCCACTTGATCCTATATTCTTTATTATTATTGATCATTATCTACATTTCTATTGGAATATTGAAATTTCCATGATTTTTTGCAGTTATATATATTCTTCAATTCATATTTGTTTCAAAATTTTTCTAAATAATATGGAAGAACTTTCTTGATTACATACTCTGTATTAATATAATATGTAATATTGGCTATCAATATTATAGTATCTAATTTCAAATTTGAATTTTCATACATTAACATAGCTAATAAATATTGACTCGCTTGATCCAATAAAATTATAAATATATGATTCATTACCACATCTTTCTTCACTTTAAATTCAAATACAAAAATATCAACATTGAGTTGTATTAAACTCACATACTATTTGAATTAAAGTAATCATTGTGTATCTCATCTCATTATTCATGTCCTTTATATTGATCTCCTTACCATCCCTGTTGCTATCATTGCAAGATCCTATCTTTGGCTATTCTTTGTTCTCCTTATTTTCCACAATGACATCAATTTTTGTTTGTCAAAGGATATTGATGACAATTATTGATATCTCCTCTTTTTGAAATGACAAAACTTTCACTATACCACCCAAGTCACTTCTCCTAGAGATGTTCCTTTTTTTTGTCAATATCCTAGTGTTCTTCAAAGATTTTGTACTATTGAAATATAAACTAGGTTTTTGCCTCTTTTTCATACTACACTTGTATCTAGTAACCTTGCTCCAATGTCCAATATCTCACTCTAGCGTCCAAATTTTTTTCTATCTCTTATATTCAAATATGAGCCTATAAATCACCAATTTTTTTTTTAAATCCCTTAGAGCCTATAATCAACTCTGCTATAAGCGCTAAATCAATATAAATCCACATCAACTACTTTCATGTATTAAATTATCAGTGATCATGTAAAACTTTTAATATTAAGAGTATATTACTATATCTATTCCAATAATAAATATGTCAAGTTTCTATCTTGTTCTCATAGAAATTAAGGAAGTAGTAATCTTGAAGTTTATTATAGAGGATGCTAGTCTATTTTGTAGTATATTTCAACTACCACTAAATTATTTCCTCTTCCTAAAATCTCAGTTGCACAATCAATTGCTATATCACTTTCTATTTCATAAATAATTTTAATCCTTATATAATTCAATTGTTAATTTGCATATTTCTATTGGCATTCATGAAATATATTAATATTATTATTCTATTTTTCAATTGTCTATTATTATCCTCAATGTTCTTTTTCCATTCTCACCTTCACTTCTTATATTTAATTTTCCACATCCAAATGCACTTCTATTCAATAATTAATAAACTATTGTTACTTCTTAAATACTACCATGATCAACTCTAAGTCACCATTTATTATTATTTCATGGATAAATAGAAGCCTTTGTCACTTGATACTTTGAATTTTATCATAGTTGTTGTAGCTCCACTCTCATATTCATACTTGAAAAATAACAATGGCTAAAATCGGCTTGCAAATCCCTCCTCTCGGGATGGTCCTCATTTATGGAAATAGATATAGAGTTCCAATTTTATTTTCTGTGGGAAATGATGGCTATTGCATTGTTAGTTCTATTCAACTAAGTCTTAGATTTCAATTTCTAGATGGTTCTATATATATTGATGAAGAGGTCTTTGATCCAATCACAAGAGATCTTACTCATACTATTAGTCAAGTCTCTTCTATTAATGACAAGGATAATATTTGGATTATAAAGTCGGATAAGTATTGAATCTATGGATTGAGAGATTCTCTTCAAGATGGATCTATTGAGATTCTTGTCCCTAACATATCTTCAACTCGTACCCAACAGATACCTCACCTTCAAAAAATTAAGACAAAGCCTTGTTGAAAAATTATAAACCTTTTGAACAATGACTCTGAAGATGAATGCTCCATTGAACTTCTACTTGCCAATACTCATAATATAGTTCCCGTTGTCATACTATAATTATTTATAATATGTAAAAATTAGTTAAAATATATTATATATTTATGAATCTAGATGTGTATTAGAATAATTAGTAATTTAAATTAAAAATGGTTGATAGAAGAAACTTTATTTTATTTTATTTTTACTTGTTTTTATTATGATATTTAAAAATAATAAGATCTAAATGTTTAGTATGAAGCCTTGAAAGAAGGTGGGAGCCTAAGGATGACAATTTAAGCTAATAGGAGGCTAATTGAGAGGGATGAAATCAAGGCATGGTCGGATGAAGGCAAGGAATAGGAAACTTCATCCTTATTGGTCGAATACCATGTCCAATGGACTTTGAGGAGGCTGCCTGCAATCTTAATAAGGATTTTGGTAACTTCAAGGAAGGCATTAGGAAATCAAAAGCTAGGATTGTAGAACTTAGGATTTTGGATACAATTTTTGTACAAAAATTAGAGGATTTGGAGTTAGGATAAAGAAATTATAACCGTTTGAAGTTAAGGTGTCAATTTGGACATACTATAATTCTTTTGAATATAGGAGGAGTTGTACGGTAGCTTTTGGAGATCAAAAGGTGCGGCTAGAATGGCAATTTTAAGACCTACATCTTTTAGAAAAGAGTTATTATATTTGGAGTTCATATAAAGGAGCTATAGGGAGTTGAAGATGGTGCTTTCAAATCAAAGACAGTAAGTAAGTGGTTTTGTTCATAGTAATGATTGGAGCCATAACTTGAGTTTCTAGACGAATTTTTGGCTCAAACTTCTTAGATTATGTGACATTTTGTGTTAAAAAATTATACATACAAATTTTGTGGCATTTGAGCTTATAGATTGTAAGATATGAAGAAATTTGTATGCGGGTGTGTAAAGATAAGGGTTTGAAGTGGCTGTTAGGATTTTCAAGATATCTCAAGATCTACAATGAATTTGTATTTGAAATTTGATGTAAAGGTTGATAAAAATACATCAATATCTCATATAAAATTTTACTATGTTTGGATAGTTGAATCAAGAAATATGAGGTGTTGAAGTTTGAGAAACTTTCCACATAAGGATATATAAGGTTTTAGAGGATTTTACCATATTTTAGATGTTGTTGGTTACTTGAGGTTTGTGTATTTGGTATATTTTTTCAAAAAGAAAAATATATATGTAAACTTAGAGCTTTCTTTATTTTGAAGCTTGATTGAAAAATTAGTGATAGCCAAAAGCTCAGTGCTTTCTTGAGGCAAACTCTATCTATCTTTTGGCATCTTACATACATAGCCTCATTACAAGGTTCAGCCAAATTTTTTACTATGGGAGCATATGTCTCATTGAAATCAATATTAATAACTTGTGAATATCTTTTAACAACTAATCTTGCTTTATATCTCATAATATTGTCCATTGCATCCCTCTTGGTTCTAAACACACACTTACAACCAATTGAAGACCAATTTGGGAGAAATTGAATCAATTCCCATGTTCCATTGTCCATGAGAGATTTGTATTCTTCTTCCATCGCCTTCTCCCACTTCATAGCATTTGTGGACTTCATTGCATCATATAAAGTCAATGGATCAATAAGGAGTGCAACATTGGCATGTTCTTCATTTATTTGAGGAAAGATGTGGTTCTTCCACTATTCACCAAGTGGTCTTCTTTCTCTCATAGGATATCTCCTTTCATTTGTAGAAGATTTACCTTCATGCATTCCATGCACTCTTCCAACTCTCTTTTCTCTTAAAACTTGTCTCTTCTCATTCAAAGGTTGGTACTCCTCATCGTCATCATCTTCAACATCTTCATTTCTTTCATTACTGGTCTTAAGTATATTAGAGACTTTCTTCTCCATCTTCTTTGGCTCTTCACTTTCATCACGATCTTCATTGTCTTCATCTTTTTTTTTTTTCTTTGCTAAAATTAAAGATGTGTCTAAAAACATACTATTACTCCCACTTGGACACATCTCCAAGTGTTCACAAGCTTTCTTATACTCCAAAAACTCAACATCATGACTTTTGATGATCTTCATGGAATCCAAACACATTAGCCTATATGCCTTGGTACCTTCATAATATCCAAGAAACACATATTTTGTACCTTTTGCATCAAGTTTGGACCTCATATAATCTGGTACCTTTGCATAAGCAATACATTCAAAAGTCTTCATGTATAAAATACAAGGTTCTTTCCACTCCAAGCTTCTTGTGGAGTCATTGATGTGAATACACTTGTAGGGCATCTATTCCTTGTATACACTGTATTTACGACGCCTTCCATTCAATACTCATATCCAAGATTTTAAGCATGAATCATACTCCTTATCATCTCCACAATGGTTCGATTTGCTCTTGCAGCAATTTTATTTTGTTGTGGAGTGTAAGGAGTGGAGGTTTATCTTGAAATACCTTGAATCTTCAAATACTCATCAAAATGCTTTGACAAATATTCACCTCTATTGTTCATGCGCAATATCTTAATCTTATACTCACATTGTTTTTCCACAAGTGCCTTAAATTCTTTTAACCTTGACAAATATTTACTCTTAATTTTAAGGATAAAAATCCATATCTTCTTTGAATAATCATCAATAAATGTGACAAACTACCTTGCTCCTCCTATTGATGGCGTCCTCATAAGTCCACAAATATCCGAATGCACAATCTCCAACAACTTCTTTGTATGTGTTGCAATTCTATTTGGAAATGAAGCCCTTTGTTATTTGTCTTGAATATAACCTTCATAAGCAAGACTTGTAGCATTATTACATGATTAACCAAGATCCAAGTCACTTACCATAGATTGGAGATCCTTCATACTTTTGGCATTCAAATGATCAAGGCGTCGATGCCAAATGCCAAACTTGTCTTGATCTTGTAGAAACTTAGCAAATGATGCCACTTCAACTCCGTTGACTTTCTTACAATTGATAATATAGAGGTTGCCATCTCTAAAGCCCTTTAAAACATCATCTCTCTCATTTGAACTTCACAAAGCATCCATTTAAATCACTTGCCATGAATGCATAATCATCTCCTCCAAGTTCATCACGTGCATTGATAGCATTCTCTTTATCCTTTCTTGGCCTTGTAGCAATTTCGTGCAAAGTGACCTGGTTTTCCACAAATGAAGCAAGTTCTTACGTTGTTTCTTACATTGTCAAGTTAGTGGAATAGGTACCTTTACCTTATTTTGAGAAAAGGGCCGAGACTTCATTTAGATGCTCATTTTCTTTCCTTTTGGTCACTTCATGTGCAAGTCTTGCTGTCACATAGTCCATGATAAGATCTTTTATCTTGATGGACTACAATGCCACAATGAGATAATTGTAGGATTTGAAAAGGTTCATGAGCAAGGTTATAACAATATCACCATCTTCTAAAGACTTGTCAACAATTGCTAATTGTCAACCTTTACCTTATTCAAAAGAGCCATGAGATCTTCACATTCTTCTATCTTGTAAGTGAAGAATATTCTCTATGTGAAGAGGATGTTGGATAAGTTCTTGATCTCATATATGTTGTAAAGAGTCTTCCATGCTTCCACTAGTCCTTTACAATGGATAATGTGAGAAAATTTGGCTTCATTCAAATTGGTGGCAATCATGCCAAAAGCCTTTTTTTCATGTCTTTTGAAGTCCTTATGCTCCTTCATATCAACACCCATGCTTGGAAGGTCTTCACTTTCATCTACAATGTCCCAAAGGTCCAAAGATGCCAACAAAAGCTCTATTTTGACCTTCCAATGGTAGAAATTTATGCCTCTAAACTTCTCAATCACTCTCAAATCTTCACCCTCATTAGAAGCCATGTCTAAAGAGTAGTTGTTGTTGTCGTCCATCTCACATACTCTACCAATACTGCCCACAGTAAATCTGTAAAAGGGGGATTTGAACACAAGGAAAGACTATTGCATTGAATTAAATCGTTAGATTCACACAACTAACTGCCTTCTAATTACACTAAAACATCCCAATTTTGTTATAGTATCTCCTTTATACTACCAATAACTCTGTTAACAATAAAATATCGTAAGCAATAATCTAACTTAAGTATTCACTATCTCTCCTCCTCTCTTTCTTTATGACAATAATATGTAATACCACGATATCTCAAAATATAGCATAATTATCCTATACTCCCAACACAGGAATACTCCAAAATTGACTATCATTCCTAATAATTCACTTCGCATAATCCAAATTCCACGGACTTCCTCTCGTGGGTCACCTTTGATTCAATACTCAATATAGTATAGTTTTCTCACATTCATATTCATTCTTCATAAAACATCTCCAATTCTCCACTTCCAATTTTCTACTTATATTTTTCCACTGATATTTCAGCATATCAGTACATCCTCAATCTTTCATTATAAATCAATTCTTTCCTTCATTGCTTCATTACAGAACTGCACTTTACAATATTCAGCACTTATCTAATATCCTTCTCTGAAATATTAATAAGAGATAGCATCAAGCTTACCCCGGCTCAGCACTATCACAATATGGCCCTTATTACTACTGTACGAATCAATTTATACTTATCCCAATCAATATTAACCGCTACACAACCGACGATAACCACTTTTTCTAACTCTCTTATCCATGTTGCCTTCTAAACTGGCCATTCATCAACTTCCTGCCTACTCTTAACCCTACAAACTATGTATTGTAAATCCTAAAATTCCTATCTATTCTACATAGCCCCACTCCTAACTATGCAGCGTCCACGCAATCACAAAATTGATAAAACTTTATTATGAGGCTGGCTCCTGAGATTGGGATACTCTTGGATTCGTAGGAGGTTTCTCTGCGTCTGGCTCCAATGGTACGTCCTCATCCTCCTTCAATAAATCCACATGATTAATCTTCAACTACGCTGATAAATCTTCATTATCCGGCCCTAATTCTCGCTAACTGAGCCCAATTGTAGAATTCTATCCTTCAATTTAATTTCACTTTGTCGCCCACCTTCTCCTCCAGCTCACTAATACTCGAAACTCGGGGAGCACATTCTTGTGGCCGAACGACATTGGTGAAATCGCCCTCCAATTTTTCCACTTCACTTTTCAAGGTACCAATTTCTGTCTACAGCTTCTCCGTTCCAATTCGGTATTGGTCTCTCAATTCCACCTTTTTCTATTCCAATTTCACTACTTTATCACGTTTCGCATGCAATTGATACTTCAACGCTTCCCGTTCCAAATTCCGTATCCTACAATTCTCTATTAATTCTTGCTTTTGACTGTTCAGGATTCTTTGTATGCGATCTTTTTCATTTGCCTAATTTTTCTTTTCCTCCGCTACTTTCTACTCCAATGCCAACTTGGATTCCGTCTTTGCCCTAATCAGGTGCCCCTGTTCCACAATTCGGCAGCCTTTCTTCAGTATCTCCTTTCGGCTAGACTCTAATTGTTGTCTTAGATTTCCTTCTAGCTGACTTACGGTAAGCTATAATTGAGAAATTTGTCCCAATATTACTTCCGTGAGGTTCCTTTCTACCAGTACCTCGGTGTTCAAAATTAGAGCCTCAACCACCGTCTCTATCACTGCACGAATTAAAGCCCGCCCTGGTGTAGTCTTCGGGATAACCTCCCGTTCCCGCGATCTACTAGATTCCCCAATTTCGTGCACCACTACCCCTAGGCCAACTGGTAACTCTGCATACCTTGTTACAACATTGAGAAAGGCATGCTCTTCTCCCCTTCTGGTTGACTTAACGTGTGTGCAATCATGGAGTGCACATAGTTAGAGCATAGCAACGAAGCAAATTTATCCGTTTTTTGCTTGGCTCCCATTTCTGCATGGATACAAATTGCTATAAAGACTGTCCAATTAAAGACCATGCCTTCCAATGTTCCAATTGTAGCAAACAACAAGCGCTTGGACATGTACGTGGTATGTCGGTTTAAGCCTAGCCGCTTCTGAATGAACCGCATCCACTGCGCAAGCTCTGGATTAAGTGCCTCTGCCACTTTCCAGCCTTGATTTTTCTCAAAGGACGCCATGTCCCCTTTGAAGTAACTTCCCAGACTGAAGTCACTCGACACTTCGACGCCTACCGCTAATTCATCTATTAATAAATATAATACCTTCTGTAAGGTACTCTCATTGATCCCAATTATTCTCCCTTTTACTACACTTGAACTATCCTCTGGGTCGTAATTTCCTATGTACTCTGCAACTAATTCTACATCAATTGGAGGCAAATTATCTGATCCTTGCAAAAACATGTACATCTGTGCATTTTTGAAATCTCTCTGTCTTTGTAAATAGCAGTTTCCAAGCAATAAACTCAAGTATTGGTGACGACTCTAAAGATGTGACAAGTTACTCTTACTTCGCACGTTTCGGACATTCTCCTCTCTGTCCGCAGCTCTCTTCGACCTTTCCATCGACATTATGTAATGCTGACTATGTACTCCTCGCTCGGACTAATCGTTACTCTCTGACTGTAGAGAACTCTACACTCCAATAAGCATACACTCGGACGACCAAACTCAAAACAAAATACTAATCAAAACTCCCATTAAGTGCCAGTTCCTATGTTTCTTTAAAATTGGCAGCAATCTTATTCGTGCAGGATCGTCGCCAGGTTCGTGACTAGTAGTATTAAGGCCCGTGACCATGACCATTTCTAGCCATCATACACCTTCATTAAAGGTAAGCTATCATGAACAGGTACACCCTCTTCCCTCCAATTTTGAAAATCCATCCCGGATTTACATAAAATAAAGACGTAAACGATTGCCGTTAACTTGGGTGGTAAATTGAATACCCATAAAATCTTCCAATTGAACTGAACCATTAGAAAAGGCTTCAATTACTCGATAAGGTCGATGCCAACGGACTTGGAATTTCCCCGGAAAATGGTGAAAGTGACTATCATAAAGAAGCACTAGATCATTGGGCATAAAAGATTTAGGATGTAATTTACTATCATAATAACTCTTCTAGCGCTGCTGTGTAGCTTCCATAGTTAAAAGAGCCATAGTCCTAACTTCATCCAAGTTTTTCAATTATGCCAACTAATGTTGGAGGGAGTCTTTGTCATCGAGACATTGTTGTGAAGTAAATACATCCATATATAGAAACCTAACTTAACTATCTTTTCTTCAAAATTTTATTAAGTTCTTTCTTTCTTCTTATCAATCTAAGTTTTTATATAATTTAGGAAAAATTTCTCACTTTCTTTCTTTTTCTTTAGTTAAATTTTTACCTTATCTTTAATCTTAACTTCAACTTTGATCTAGCCTTAAAACTTTCTTTTATTTCTTTTATCTTTTTTCCAATCTTAGATTTTAATAGATTCAGGATTATATTTGTAGATATAAGGAGTTTTGACTTTGGGATTGAATTTAGGATTTACCAAGGATAAATAGTAGATTTGGATGTCAATAGTCGGCTACCATTAATAGTGCTGACTTGGAGGATAAGATTTGGGATTTTTATAACTTTAAACTATTAATTGTTGATTTGGACTTTGAAGACTTTGGCTGTGACTTCTTTGATGAGCTTGGAGGAGAAGAAGACGGGGTTTTTTGGCAAATCCAAAGAAGTATTAAAAGAGAGCTTCTTCTTGGCCTGAGTTTAGGTGGTAGAAACGCAAGATTCGGAGCTTAGATGAGAGAGATATGCTTGTTTGAACTTAGACTATTAATATGACACCTACTGTCACTTTTCAGGGTATATTAGAAGTTTTAAGATACTAGCAAGAAATCAAGAAGTTGGATTAGAAATTAGACTTCAAGCTATACATTTTACATCCAAGAATTGATAGAAATGAATTCAGAATGAGTGAGTTATGGCTAGTTAAACACAAATTATGTGACAATAGTTAAAGGTATGAGATATGTTTTCCCAAATTTTGAGCTTATTTGAACGGCTGGATCTTAAATTATGAATTTTCAAGTTTCAAGTTGAGATTTGACTTCTAAAAGTATCTGCCAAGGATTTAGTGTTATCTAACGATCAGCAATGAGTTCACAATTCAAAAATTATGTGACAATAGTTAAAGGTATGAGATATGTTTTCTCAAATTTTGAGCTTATTTGAACAGCTGGATCTTAAATTATGAATTTTCAAGTTTCGGGTTGAGATTTGACTTCTAAAAGTATCTGCCAAGGATTTGGTGTTATCTAATGATCGACAATGAATTCACGGCTCAAAATTTATGTGACAAAGATCAAAGGTATGAGATATGTTCTCCCAAATTTTGAGCTTATTTGAACAGTTGGATCTTAAATTATGAATTTTCAAGTTTCGGATTGAAATTTGACTTCTAAAGGCATCTGCCAAGGATTTGGTGATATCTAATGATTGACAATGAATTCACGGCTCAAAATTTATGAGACAAAGATCAAAGGTATGAGATATGTTTTCCCAAATTTTGAGCTTATTTGAATAGTTGGATCTTAAATTATGAATTTTCAAGTTTTGGATTGAGATTTGACTTCTAAAAGTATCTACCAAGGATTTGGTGTTATCTAACGATCAGCAATGATTTCACAACTCAAAAATTATGTGACAATAGTCAAAGGTATGAGATATGTTTTCCCAAATTTTGAGCTTATTTGAATGGCTAGATCTTTAATTTTGAATTTTCAAGTTTTGGGTTGAGATTTGACTTCTAAAAGTATCTGCCAAGGATTTGGTGTTATCTAATGATCAGCAATAATTTCACGTCTCAAAATTTATGTGACAAAGATCAAAGGTATGAGATATGTTTTCCCAAATTTTGAGCTTATTTTAACGGCTGGATCTTAAATTATGAATTTTCAAGTTTCTGGTTTGGTTTTACTTATATAATTACTTGCTAATATTTTGATGATATCTGGTGATCGGTAATGAATTCACAATTTGTAAAGATGACTAAAGAAGTGAACTCTATGCTTCCAAAATTTGAACTTATATAAACGGCTGGATTTTGATTTATAAATTTCCAAGCTTCTAGTTTGTTGATTTATTATACACATGGTTTTGTAACTATAAAAGAAAAATTTTAAAAAGTTTGTGCATATTGGATCCAACTTGATTGTAAAGAGGGACCTTACGTCTACTTGAAGCGGACTTTCGCCATGACAATGTTCATCCAATGCAATTCGTAAACACTGAACTTCCAATTCAATTGATAATATTGCCTCTTGTCCATACACCAATTGGAATGGTGTGGAATTGGTAGTTACTTTATATGCAGTACGATATGCCCACAAGGCTATGAATAATTTTGTATCCCAGTCTATTCCCACACCAGACACTATTTTCATTAAAATTTTACACAAAATACCATTGGTCTTTGCAGTCTATCCATTGGCTTGAGGCTGATATGGAGTTGTCTTCCGATGCTTGATCACATATTTATCTATCAAAGCCGCAAGTGTAGAATTAATAAAATGGGTTCCACGATCACTAAGCAATTCTTTGGGACATCCAAATCGAGTGATAATGTTCTCATATAAAAACGTGGCTATGGTATCAGCATTATTAATTTTTGTTGCCATCGCCTCCACCCATTTTGTCACGTAATCCGTCGCTACTAAAATATATCTTTTTTGTCCATTATGCGAGGCTGGTGCGATTGGTCCTACAAAATCAATACTCCATTTCTCAAACGGTGCTTGTGCTAAAATTGATACCAATGGCATGGTAGAAGTTCCTGTAGGTCTACCAATATGCTGACAAGGATCACAACGTCGGACGTATTGATGTGCATCTGAGAACATTGTTGGCCACCAATATCCCGCCATTAAAGCTTTGCGGGCAGTGCTATCACTGGCAAAATGTCCTCTACAACTATCCAAATGACATCCTTCCAATATAGTACGTACTTCACTTTGAAAAATACAACAGTGTAGAATTTCGTCTCTCCCTTACTTTTATAAAGCGTCTCCAATCATCGTATATGGAGCATTTTTCAAAATCAAGCGTTTCTTAAGTTTCTCACTATATATAGGTAGAAATGTCTGAAATTTCAGATACTGGATCAATTCACTATATTTTGAGGTGATCACGTCGACGGCAAATAATTCCGCATCAGGAAGTGCATCATTGACAGGTTCGTTACCAAATATATTGGACAATCGAGATAAATGATCTACATTGGCATGTTTTTTTCTTGGTCGAATATTAATAGTAAAATTAAATTCTTGAAGGAGTAGCACCCACCGAGCGATGCATCCACTCAATTGAAGTTTATTAATCATATACTTAAGAGCATCATGATCGACATGAAATACAAATGGGTAACCAAGCAAATAATACCAAAATTTCTGGACAGAATAGATCATGCCCAAGGCTTCCCGTTTAGTCCTAGTATAATTTTGTTCTGCAGCTACAAATTGTCGACTAGCATAATAGATGGAATGATCCAAACCCTTTTCATCTTTCTGGCTCAACACGGATCCAATAGCAACATTTGAGGCATCAACATAAACATGAAAGGGTTTTGTCCAACAAGGTGCAATAAGTACTGGTGCTGACATCAATTTTCGTTTTAACTCCTCAAACGCAATTGTACATTCCTCAGTCCAAATTGGACTACCTCTTCTTTATGACAACAATATGTAATACTGCGATATTTCAAAACACAGCATAATTATCCTATACTCCAAACACAGGAATACTCTGAAATTATTCATAGCTCTCGATAAATTTATAGCATAATCAAAGCTCATGGACTTCTCTCATGGAGTCATTTAATTCGATCTCAATAATAGTATAGTTTTTTAAAACTGTCTGTTCTTGGCAAAAACATTGATTCTCACTTCTAATTTTCATATATTTCTCCGCGATATTTGACATATGATGCATTATAAATCTTTCATTATAAATCAATTCTTTCCTTTATTGCTTCATTACAGAATTGCACTTTACAATATTCAGCACTTATCTAATATCCTTCTCTTAAAAATTAACAAGAGGTAGCACCAAGCTTATCCCGGCTTAGCACTATCACAGTCTGGCCCTTATTGCTACTGTCCAAATCAATTTATACTTACCCCAATCGATATTAACCACTACACAATCGACGATAATCACTTTTTCTAACTTTCTTACCCATGTTGCCTTCTAAACTGGCCATTTATTGGCTTCTTGCCTACTCTTAACCCTACAAACTATGTATTGTAAATCCTAAAATTCCAATCCTAAAATTTCTATACATTCTACAATAATCGACGCCTTGGTCATTTGAATGCCAAAAGCATGAAGGAGCTCAAATCTATGGTAGTTGGCTTAGATCTTGGTCAATCATACAACAATGCCACGACTCTAGTTGGTGAAGGTTGTATTCAAGGCAAGCAATAAAGGGCCTCATTTCCAAGTGGAGTAGCAACACGAGCAAGTAAGTTGTTGGAGATTGTGCATTCAGATGTTTGTGGACCTATGAAGACACCATCAATTGGAGGAGCAAGGTACTTTGTCACATTTATTGATGATTTTTCAAGAAAGGTGTGGATTTTTATCCTTAAAGCTAAGAGTGAGTATTTTTCAAGATTTAAGGAGTTTAAGGCACATGTGGAAAAGCAATGTGAATGCAAGATCAAGATATTACGCACAGACAATGGTGGTGAGTATTTGTCAAAACATTTTGATGAGTACTTGAAGATTCAAGGTATTAGAAGACAAACGTCTACTCCTTATACTCCACAACAAAATGGAGTTGCTGAAAGAGCAAATCGCACCATTGTGGAGATGGCAAGGAGTATGCTTCATGCTCAAAATCTTAGATATGAATTTTGGGCGAAAGCTGTGGTGAATGCAGTATACACAAGGAATAGGTGCCCTACAAGTGCACTCACATCAATGACTCCACAAGAAGCTTGGAGTGGGAAGAAACCTTATGTTTCACACATGAAGATATTTGGATGCATTGCTTATGCAAAGGTTCCAGATTGTATGAGGTCCAAGCTTGAGGCAAAAGATACAAAATGTGTATTTGTTGGATATTGTGAAGGTACAAAGGCATATAGGTTAATGTGTTTGGATACCAAGAAGATCATCAAAAATCATGATGTTGAGTTTATTGAGCATAAGAGTGCTTATGAGCACTTAAAGATGTGTCCAAGTGGGAGTAATGGTGTGGTTGTAGATACATCTTTAAATTTAGCAAAGAAAGAAGAAAAAGATGAAGACAATGAAGATGGTAGAGACATGAATGAAGGTGAAGAGCTAAAGAAGATGAAAAAGAAGGTCTCTTTGATTCATGAGACCAACAATGAAAGATATGAAGATGTTGAAGATGATGATAATGATGAGTATCAACCTTTGAGTGAGAAAAGACAAAGTTTAAGAAAGAAGAAGTTTAGAAGAGTAGTTGGAGTATATGAAGGTGAATCTTCTTCAAATAAAAGGAGATATTCTATGAGGGAAAGAAAACCACTTGGTGAATGGTAGAAAAACCAGATTTTTCCTCAAGTAAGTGAAAAACATGCCAATGTTGTACTCCTTGCTAATCCATTGTCTTTATGTGATGTAATGAAGTCCACAAATGCTATGAAGTAGGAGAAGGCTATGAAAGAAGCATACAAATCTCTCATGGACAATAGAACATGGGAATTAACTCAACTTCCACCAAATCAATCTTCTATTGGTTGTAAGTGGGTGTATAGAACCAAAAGGGATGTAATGGACAATGTTGTGAGATATAAGGCAAGATTAATTGCCAAAAGATACTCACAAGTTGCTGGTGTTGATTTCAATGAGACATATGCTCCCGTGGCTAAATTCACCACTATCAGAACCATTGTGGCAATTGGGGCAGCAATGGACTTGGAGATGCATCAAATGGATGTGAAGACGGCTTTCTTGAATGGAGAGTTGGAAGAAGACATCTACATGGATCAACCTCATGAATATGTTGAAGAAGGCAAACAACACCTTGTTTGTAAGTTGAAGAAATCCTTGTATGGACTCAAGCAATCACCAAGGGCATGGTACCAACGGATTGACATGTTCTTTGTGAATGAAGGATTTGTAAGGAGTGAGGCAGATCATTCCATGTATGTGATGCAATCCCAAGAGTTCTTATTGATTGTAATCCTTTACGTTGATGATTTAATCATCTTGGCTAACAATGTGAAAAAGTTGAATTGGATGAAGGCCATATTAGAAAAAGAATTTGAAATGATCGATTTGGGAGAACTCCACTATTGCTTAGGAGTGGAGTTCATAAGAGATCGTTAAAATAAGACCATTACAATGAGTCAAAGCAAGTACATTGAAGAAGTATTGAAACGATTCAACATGGAGGAGTGTAAGTCCCTTGGAACACCTTTGGAGGCAAATTTGAAGTTGATGAAGCTCACGGATGAGGAGTTTGCTCAAGTTGAAGGTGAGATGCAAAGTATTCTATATAAGGCAGCAGTTGGCTCACTTATGTATGCAATGGTGGCCACAAGAGTGGATCTTGCATATGCGGTGAGTGTTGTGAGCCAACACATGTCTAAGGCTGGACCTTTGTATTGGGCAACGGTAAAGAGGATATTGAGGTACTTAAAAGGTACTAAAGACTTCAAATTATGCCTTGGTGATAACAACATTGATTTGCAAGGTTATTGCGATGCGGATTGGGCTGGAGATGTAAATGATAGAAGATCCACAACAGGATATGTGTTCTTTATTGGGGTGGGAGTTATTTCATGGAATTGCAAGAGA